>CM029124.1:2002500-2150000 GCA_016859345.1 Istiophorus platypterus
TTGAAAACTCTCAACAAAATCCCCCTGATGATCAGAGTGAAAAAATTGGTGATCAAAAAATTAAACTTTTGAGAAAAACATTTGGCTGAAGAGAAAATCTGCAGCTTCTTGTAAAACAAAATGTGAGTAAATATTGACAAAGTTTCAGATCCCTGCAAGTTAATTTTCCCGGTAGGAAACTGTAAAAGCTTTACAGTGAAACACACCAACCCACGCCAGTGCTCGGTCTGCTCTCGGCCCCACGGGGGCGGAGGACGAAACTCTTTAAAGAAAACATCTCAGAGATGCAGCTTAACCCTCTACTTTCATTTATTTTCAGTTTCCTTTGGCTGCTGGTCACTGTAGTTTTTAGCCGACGTCTCTCAAACAGGAGGGAATAGTGCGTTTCCTGGGGACTATTTTCAGTGGCGGACTGATCCAAACTCGGCGCTCTAATGAGCATTGAAGGCAGCAGGATGGTGTGTGTGTGTGTCTGTGTGTGTGTGATCTGGACTGAGTCGTGATAAGCTACAGTGTGTGTTTGTGGTAATGAAGGAACATGTCACCCAGTGCAACAGTGTGACTCACTGTTTTTAACAGCTTTTAGAAACAGTGGAGCATCTATGGCTCAGAGGAGTAAGATACAGTATCTCAGCCTCTGGATACACACACACACACACAGTCACGAGTGGCAGCGGCGGACGCAGTGAAGGTGCGTGTCTCCGCACGCTTTGACCTCTGGTGACGTCTGATCGCAGAGCAGTGGCGCTGAACAGAACAGAACCATGGGACGGGACCGAGCCGCATTCTGGCCACGTCACCGCCGTGTTTGGCTCGGTGTTATTTCAATGTCGGCTAGTTGGTGTCGGGTTCTGCAGCATCTGTCGCTCTCTTTGTCTGTCTCAGTGGTGCACACTCACACACTAACACACACACACACACACTAACACACAGATAAACACAAAGAGCTCATTCATTCCCTAAAACTCTGACAGGTCTTAATAAAAATCCTAATTGACACAAAATCTCTCTCTAACTCTCTCTGTCCCTCTCTCTCTAACTTAAACACACGCGCGCACACACACACACACATTTGTCTTTGACAGCGCTGAATTCTGCCCCCTCTTCTATTTTTGGCCACAGTTAATTCACAGAGGATGCTGTGTTTTATGTCTCGTACCAATAGCCGTGAGTCATGTGACCTGACAGCACAGACTGGACCTGTTGGGTCCATTGCTGCCGGACAGCTGGCCACTCTGCAGGGTGTGTGTGTGTGTGTGTGTGTGTGTGTGTGTGTGTGTTTATAGCATCAATGTATTTGTGTGTGTCTCCTTGCACGTTTTTTTTTGTTTAGTGTCTCAACATATGCATATTTGAGCGTGTGTATCAGTGCGTTTGTGCGTGTGCGTGTGCGTGTGCGTGTGCGTGTGCGTGTGCGTGTGTGTGTGTGTGTGTGTGTGCGTGTGTGTGTGTGTGTGCATGGTGAGCCACAGGGGAGGTAAATAAGCTCAGGCCGACACACGTTGTTCACTCGGTTACATAAGAGCTGAGTGAGATGTGGCGAGATAAAGAGGGGTTAAGATTAATGGAGAGGGAGAGGGGGAGGAAAGATGGAGGACGCTGGAGAGACTGGGAGGCAAACACAGTGAAAGATGAAATTCGAAGACTGCGATACTCAAAAACCTCATCAGTCTGCCCCAGCTGTGTCTTTGCTTTCTACTCTGGAGGTTCCTTTAGTGTTTGAGAAATATCACAGGGAGCAGAGAGGGTCTCCTGTGGGGAACGCTGGCTCCCTCTGAACGGATTTGGAGAAAAAATAAACTCGTTACGACTTCAGCAGAAGCTTCCTTTTTGAACGCCAAAAAAAACCAAACTGCAGGTCAATTGGTTATGCTTTTCTAAACAAAGGACCCTGAGAAGGGACCAGGTAGAAACTGTCTTAGATGGAAAGAAGGCACCGATGTGTCTGAAACGAAAACCCTTCACGGCTTCCAGAGAAATGTTCCTGTAGCAGCAACGACGATGAGCCTTAAGGCTAATTCATACTTAAGCGTCGAACCTTCGCCGTAACTTGATGTGCCCCCTCCTAAAAAATGTAACTATGCTTTACAGCGACACAGACTGCAAGAGCCATCAGTATAGTCATTCTTGTCCTGAATAACACTGCCTTTGTTGATCTGAACTGAAAGGACTCGCAATGACACGCTCAGAGAGAAAATAATGTTTTGACTCTTGGTGAAAAATTGTTAATCTAACTGTGGCGTGAAATAAACAACATAAAAAAAAAGGCTGTTGTACATTTGAATATCACAGGGAAACCTCCACGTGTCTGATTTGTTACATCTTTTTTATTCAGCCTCTAAAATTAGAACCAGGAGTCTCTGAAATGGTAATTCAATGTATGTGTCACACTGCTGGGGATTTAAATGGTACGGGGACTCGTCTCTCAGCCAGTCCATCGGTCACCCAAATAAGAGATGAAATATTCGAGAGTGAACGAGGGAGGCACTTCAAATCTGCCGTGGTCGTAGAAGGTCGCGTCGGATGTGGAGAGATTCGCCATGACGTCGGCGAGCCTCTCTGCTCGTTTTACATCAGTGGCTCACCGGTGCGTTACCGTGGTCCGACAGACGTCAGGCAAAGTGACATCCCTCATTCGCAACCTTCTCATATTGGGGACTTTTTGACTTTTTTCCTCAACCCCAGATTATTTCCAGGCGGGCAAAAAGAACATTCAAAGCACAGTCTGGTCTCTGTCGGCCCTAGAACTTGATTAATGAGGAGACAGCAGGACGCCAAGAGGGAAATAATAACTTTGGCTTTGTATCCTTTTTAGGAATCAATAAACTTCTCAAGGGCACATGAAGAGAGAAAACATTTCTGAAACTGATTTGAATTCCTGATCTAAGGTTTTGCAGAATGTGTCGCTAAACTTTTTTTTTCCATAAACACGCACCGAGCCTTTACTTAATCCACCTTCAGATCTGGCAGCACTTAATGTTTCCAGAGACCTGAAGCTGTGACAGTAACTGGAACTGATGTTGAAATGTGTCACATTACCAGGAAAAAAAAAATCAAAGTCCTGCATGAGAAACTGTTTACTCTTCTTTATCATGCAACTCTGCCCTTGAGCAAAGCACCTGGGGGGCACAAATAACCCCCCTCATCCTTTACCACCTCTCTGAGTGACCCCCGACTGCCCTTTATCTGCTTCCCAAAATTCCCCAGAATGCCTCCTGACAACCTCTAGAGGAATATCTGAACTCCTGCAGTGAGCTGTGGGTTCACTGTGTGGGACGGTGACGGCGAAGGCGAAGGTGAAGGCGAAGGCGATGGTGATGGTGATGGCAATTGCAAAGGCGAAGGCGACGGCGACGGCGACGGCGACGGCGACGGCGACGGCGACAACACGGCAAGAGCATGAAAGTGACTTTTTTTCAGCCGAGAAAATACAAGTCGCTGCCCAGAACACAGATCCTGAGAAGAACTTGTACATTCTGCTCATTTTCCTTCCGGTCTCGGAGTAGAAATCGGTTACCCTCCTCTGACAGATTTTGCTGAACACTGGTGAAAAAAATCTGCTGGCAGCCAAAACCTGATCAAGTTTATTTTTTAACATTTTGGAGACTTTTTTGGGTTTTTTTTATATGGTCAAATTCTTCTGGGTCCAGGAAATATCTGGCTTTGACGAAACATTGTCCATCATCGACGTAAAGACTCATTTCGGGCCCGTTTTGAAGTGGCAACACGCCAGAGGCTGAACTGCTATGTAACGTTTAAGGGGTTCATGGAAAGATTTTTGCCTTCAAATGCCTCAAACAGAAAACAATATTACACCCTGGCCGTGGGAAAACCTTGGTGCAACACGACCCCCCCCCCAACCCCCCCCCCCCCCCCCCCGCCTGTTCTCATCCCCCAGGAGCCCCCAGCAAAAAGAACAACATCCTATCCGCCCCTACTGGAACCACCCACGCGCTCAGTCCTGCGACTGTTCGTTCGGCCAATCAGGGCGGCTCACCCGCTGCTCATTACAGGCGGGGGCATCACGGCGGGTTCACCGGGAGGGGGCCCATGTTTTCTAGGCCCGCACGCCACTGTGTGACCTTTGAGTCCTGACAACCTGCATTTATCCTCAGTCGACAGAAACCTGCTCCTGTTTTCTTTCTATTCCAGGTTAAATTATATATTCCATAGATGAGGTGGAGCTATGGAAGCAGCAGATCCATAAAGGGAGTTTCTTGAGACATTCTATTGTGAGACATTGTGAGAATGTCTTGTAAAATATCTTTTATTGGTGTTTTCGATCAAAATTATTTGTTTTTAATCGACTTCATTTATTGACTTCCTTCCTCGTTTTTTGTTTTTTTTTGGATGGTCCTTTGTTTGGAGAAACAGATTCTAAAAAAAAAAGAGAGTGTAAAAAAAAAAACTTGAAGTTGAATATGAAGTTTGAAGAGTCTTGTACAGTTGTGTGGAAAATGTCAGATCATTTCCCATGGCCAAGGATGTCTGGGGGCACTGACTCACTGGTGCAACTGGTTGATACCAGATGGTCAGAAGCCGCCGGTGACGCAGAAACAAGGCTCGGATGGCATAAGCAACAGGCACTGAAATTAATGATTTAAAAAAAAAAAACAAAGACAGAAAAGGAGAAAGGTGCCTAGAGGAGAAAGGAGAGAAGAGCCTGGCAAATAAGAGTTTCGTCGCATAAAAACTGTCTTCCTTGAGGTCACAATTACAAAAAAATACATAAAAATACGTCACATGACAGCAGCCGTTTCGTTAGCATATTGTCATCCCCACCTTCCCACACCCTCCCGACCGCGGCAACAAAGCATCAACGCTTCAGGTTCAACCATAAAAAGGAAGGTTATATTCTACTGGAGACACTAAAACGGCTTGGTAGCGTCGCATTTCAGGCTTCTTCTTCACCGTCATCATACAGACCGTTTCCTCCTCCGATGTCTTCCTTCGTTTCTGTGTCGCAGTAAATTCAGGAAAACTTAAACTGCTGTTCAACATCTATCGTCTCCAACACCATCGAGAGCCGCTCGGTTTCAGTTGCCGTAACGCCAAATGAAACAAACGCACGTGGCTTTATTAAAGTAGTAAGTATAAGAATAACTGCAACCACTGTCTGATTCTGCACACAGTGCGAGTAGTTACAGTAAAATTAGTTGGTTGGGGGTGTACGGGGAGCGGTGGCTGCTTCCTTCTGCTCGGTTTATTTTTCTCCTGCACCATCGGGAAAAAAAACGATTACAGGCCAAGTCACATTCAACAAACACAACATTTTCTTTTCCTTTCTGATGAGCGAAGCGAACACCGTCACCACGGCAGAGACAAAAACATTGTGTCTCCCAAGACTTTTCATGCACAGCACGTAACTCTGTTTTACTTCATCCAGCCCCAATGCAGCAGTAGGATGTGAACGGTGAAAATACAAACACTGGAATCCAATCCCTGGAACAAGATTTAAACACTGAATATAAATGAAATGAAAACAAGCGGGCGATAGCTTTAATTTCCAGTGTTTTGCTAGTGTTTGGTAGCTAAATCTACTTCTATCAAGCTTGACAACTTGTCTGATTGATCGACAGGCGTCATAACCTATGAGGAAAAAAGGAGCCGTTGGCCGAATTTGTTCCAATCTCATGCTCATGGTTCATGGTTTAGCCAGTTCTAGGAACAGGGAGTAATGCTAATGGCATCCAGAAGATTCATTTACATGCACTGAGAACGGATAAATAAAAACTATTTAAAGTGCTGCAGTTACCCATATTTCACTGTTTTGTTTAGATTTGATTTGATGAATTACAAATAAGCTCAAGCTGTGATGCATTTATCACAGACCAGCCTGCATTCCTGAAAAGACCCTGTCTTAAAAGAGTGAGGAGCCCGGGATCCATTTTCCCACAGAGGGTGAAAGAGTCCCTGTTGAAAGTGATGTGACCCTGATGAGTACATATATAATAGAGATATATATACATATACACATATATATGTACAGACAGAGCCAAGGAAGGATGCTGAGAAAAGAAGCAGGAGAAATGGAGATAGACAGAAAAAGAGGCAGAGGAAGACGAGTCTGGTCTTTTTGGTTTCCATCAATAACAGACTTGTTCTGGAAATAGGATCCTCTTCGAGGGCAGGATCAGTTCTGGGAGATGCATTCGGGCGAAGAGTCCATAGGCCACAGTCAGCCGGTGGTCTGAATCCTACAGTTCATTAGATAGACCCCTTCCCCGTTGGGCTGAATCCGCTGCAGCCTCCGCTCTTCTGGTTCCAGACTTTCCACAGGATAATTGGAGCTTTCACACGAAGACGCTGTAAACAGGAAAGGGGCTTCCACACACTGTGGCCTACAAGTCAGAGGCGTATCATTGTCTAAAGATATATCTCAACCCTTTTGCTTGAGGGGCCTGAGGACGGGTTTACATTCGACTCAAATGGGCTTATAGACCAGTCCTAGGTGCCCGGGTCTCGGTCTGGGTTTGGATTCATGGTTCATCCTCAGATCTCTGCTGGTGGCACCGCGGCAACACTAGACAGAGGTGTTGTGCACGATCGGGCCGCTCTGTGACTTGAAAACCTTCCAGTTTTTTTTCCTGCAGGCTGGAATCTGCAAGCAGCTGATCCACCACAGATCTCAGGATCCCACACGTGTATTTCCATAGTTACATGTTTTTAAGATGGTGAGGGGAAACACCAGAATGTGCACATGCTCTGTAGCTTCCCTGTAACTAGGACTAACTTTAAATCCACCTCCACCTTGCGTGGGCTGAGTCATTTCATCCTTCAGTTCCTTCTGAAACAGACAATCAGGCGATTATGGCGTCCTTATTCGGCGACTGGCGGAGGCGTAAAAGTAAAGCTGGGTTTGTTCTCCTCCCTCTCTCCCTCTCTCTCTCTCTCTGTTTTACTCATCCTTGACCACAGAGCTGTGAGCCATTATCCTCATCCGGATGATTAATTTGCATCGAGAACACGAGGGCGAACGAAAGACAAAGAATTCTCGTAGACAGATGAGGGGGGGGCAGTGTTAAGGCTGTGACTGCAGAACAGGTCCGAGCCCTTTTGCCTTTCGACGCAGTTGGACATGTTTTTTGAACCTAGTTCTTCTCAAGCATGTCGTATATACCTTTGAGTTTTTCCTTCACCGGGACCGAGCGATCTCACCTGAACCAAGGGGGAAAAAACCAAGACCAAAAGTAAACGAAAGTACATGGGCGATGGTGAGCGAGATTTATATTTTCAATATCAGCACTAATGGGCTTTTGCAAAAGAAACCTAGAGACTATGGTTATGACAAGCTCCTTCTTCGCCTCATCATGAGCCTCTTTTGCAGAAGCTTTCATCCAGCGGAGAGGCAGGTTATCACAGGAAATGTGCTTGTTGTTTTTTTTGAAGTCTTAAAAATAAAGAAACGCCATGAGTCCAATGATCAAGCAGTTTAAAAAACAAATTTATTCAGATGATCTAAGCTGCTCTGTCTGGAGGAAGAAGTGGATGTATGCAAAATGTTAGTATATTATCCTTTGCTGCGCAGGAAACCTGTGCACAACGCATCCAAAGTGAGTAGCGAAGGTCAGCGCTGAAGCTGGGAGTGGGTCCGTAAACTGTGATGGATGTTCACAACAGACAGTTTTACTGTTTGTCTTTATCTCCTCTTACAAATAAGTTTGACTGACGGGGACGCTTATTTACAATCAGTCTGATCACCTAAGTGCTTATGTTTCTTGATCCATCAAACTCTTTTATAGAGCTGTTCTTTTTAGTTTTGTGGGGTGTGGAAGCACAAGCGAGGTTTAATTTTTGCTTTTTAAAATTGTATTTCTTGGACAAAGTTTGCCGAGGGGCTTGGATTTATAGCAGAAACATGTTTATCCAAAGGGATAAGTCAGCAACACTTTACTAGAAAAATTTTCCTATTTAGTCACTGCAGCCAGTCTGCTACAACAGCACAGGTGACACATCATTCCAGGTTTTTTTATATGAAGAAATTAGATAGTTTTTATTTAATAAATTGGACATAACTATTAAATATGTGCAAGAACTTATTTGAGCGAACACCGTCACCACAAACTTCTCCACCTTCTTCATCTGTCTCTTCATTAGCCAGATAGTGTTTTTTTTTTTTATTTTATTTTAAAGATGTCTTCCTTTCAGATTTTGTCTTAGGTGCATTTCATAGATTTCCTCTACATTACACCAGTAGTTTTATAATATCTTGCTCGAAAAGTAGACGCTTACTGTACCTGGAGTTTATTTTTCTGTAACAAATTACTAGCGGCTCCTATTACCTCGTAATATCTGCTGTCTTCCCTCGTCAAACACCACCTCAACGCTTCGTCAGGATTTCAAAACGTGCATGAGTCTTTGTGTGTCTCAGACTAAACGTGTTAAAGAATTTGAGCGAACAAAGCAAGTGAAGCATGTCATCGACTCATTGCCCCGTCGTTCACCATCGGCCCCGAGCTCCCCAACAGACAGAAGCTCCTTCGGCTTCATGTCATCCTGCAGCAGATTACATGAAAAAAAACGTGAAAAGATTTTAATTAGAAAACTGTGGGTTACCAAGTACTTTGAATATCCCTGCTGCTTCCTGAGCAGCTCCTGGGGTTTAATATACATCCCAGCTCTGACCAGTGGTTTTTTTATTCAGGTGCCGTCTACATGTGCAATTCTTAAATTCCACTCAACCCTGCTGCTTGAAATTACTGTTGTTTGCAGACTTAAGCACTGTTTTCTTTTTTTTTTGTTTTCTACCTTTACATATTTTGAATTTCCGAATCCTTTTTCAGAAAGTGACGGCAACAGAACTCACCACAAGCTTCAGTTTGATCTATCAGCGTGACAACTGTTTCCTGAGGTAACGGACTAATGGGATTAGTCCGACCGAATCCGCCATATCAGCCCTTTGACGGGGTCTTCCGTGCTCAGGGTAACACCCTCCGCCACACGACTGCTGCTGGCGATGAGGAAGAGGCGAACAGGATGTAGACATGAGTCATGGTGGATGAGAATATACAAAACAAAGGAAAGCATCAAATTTCCATTGGCCTCTGAAAACGTGGAAGGAGACAAAACAAAGCAAAAGAGACTGAAAAATGGGCAGTTAAGACGTGAAAGAATAAGAAGTAAACGTGACTAAAAGTTAACATTGAAGCTCGCCCATGAGACAGTGAAAGAAGAGATCGAAGCAAGAGGACAAAGAGGTTCAAATCTGGGAAACAGAGACAAAGACAGAGGCCGAGGAGGACAAGGACAACAGCAGAAATATGATACCGCCAATCAACCAGAGGGCCGGAGAGAGAGAGCAATACGGCCAGTGAAGGAAAAGAAAGAAAGGTGTGGAAACTTTTTTGCAAAATGAAATAAAAGCAGGTAAACAAGCAGAGAGGCAGATGGTGGTGAATAAAAAAATTAGAGGCGAGGGAGTTGCGAGAGCGACAGAGAACACAAGATCAAATGAATAAAAGAGCAAAGGGATAATGACGGAGGAAATATGAGCGAGACGGAGGAAGATGAGGGATATTTTTTTGAATGAGGAGAACAGAGAAATAGCTGGGGAGGAAGAGGAATCGAGCTTCTTAAATGGGGGCAAAGCCATGTAATGAAAGAGGACCAGAGGCAAACTGTTTTAAACGTATTTAGGTCACACAATAAAAGTGGCAGCATCAGACGGCAACTGGCATGGTTTATTTTTTTGGGGGGGGGGGCATTTTCGCAGGCTTACAGTGTCGGAACAGGCTTCTGCATGAACAGGTCTATTCAATATAAAATAGTTTTTTGTTTTGTTTTTTTTCTGGGGAGAAAAGGTGCAAGTAACCGGGGGCGAAGTGGCAGCTCTGGTGCTGAAAGTGTGAACGATGTTTAAGTGAGGAGGCCGAGCTGATTCTGGAGAGCGAAGAAATTTTTAAACCACTCTAAAAGCTGGGAATGGAAAGTTAGGAAGGACCTCGCGGTGCATCAAAAGTTAAACCCATGCATTATGCCCCTGCACGCGCTGAGGATTTGATGGAGAGTGGGCATATAGTGTCACATCCTGTATGTAAAGTGGATGAGCATGAAAATTCAAAATCTTTCATTATTCACAGTCTTTTATCCACCAGGGAGCATTCCCCTACTTTCATTTTAGTCGTGTGTGTGTGTGTGTGTGTGTGTGTGTGTATGTGTGTGTGTGTTGAGGAAGAGATATTGAGTAAAGTGGCTTCAGATGTGTTCATTGTATCCTGAAATTGGCTCCTAACATCATCCTTTTAAACTGCGTTAATTCATTTTCTTTTATCGGCCATTTGTGGACAGAATCACACTCTTAAAAAAAGAACAAAACACCCAAGTGGGGACGACAACGATCAAATTTGAATTTGCACTCATTAAAAACATCAAAGACACCACCTTCAAATGAGGAAGGTGGACAAACTACGTTAATCAGGGGCAGTTAGCTCTCGCTTCAGGGAGAAATGAGACCACGACATGGCGATAGATTAGTAATTATTTACAGGAAAATGTCCACAACCAACAGAATCAATGAGGTGTTGATAATCAACACATAACAAAGAGGTGGGAATAAAACAGATGAATAAAGTCGATGGTTGTCGCTCAGTTTGACAACAGTGAATTGAAGCCTGCGGGTTCATAAAATGGTGGAACCATCAACCTCTAATGGACTTAGAAATAAGAGACCAGAGAAACGTCCAACGTCAACTTTGGCTGTAGACATTTTGCCTCCGATCCAAGAGGCTTCTTCGGTTATGATGGGGGGGGGGCAGGTATTTAGGACTTGGTGGTGGTCGTCAACAAGGCCGTTGGTACCTGTTGGCTCCTAGCTGAGGTAACGGTGGACATTAAAGTCACCTGAGACCAAGTTCAAATGTTTGTTTATCCTCCTAGGAGGCGATGACAGGACAGCGTTATAGGTGTGTGTGTGTGTGTGTGTGTGTGTGCGTGGGGGGGGTCATAGACCTCCTCCTCCTCTGTTAACGGATGCTTCCTCTACTTTGACTTACATCGCCTCCCTCTCTCCCTGTTTAAAGTAAGTACATGATGGTCATTGACTGTCCCTGATCCTTCAGGCGTCGTAACTGCTGAGTCTTGTCCTGAGGAGTTTGACCCTCCTGTTTTGGGCCATACGTTTGTTTAATGGTTGTCTAGGTTTGCCGATGTATAGGTCTGAGCAGTCCTCACCCCGTTGAACTGCACCCACTAGATTGCTGTTGCACGGTGAGCGCCCTTGGGTGCTTGTCGAAGCGCCTCCCGAGTTCCTCCGATGCTCCAGACCGTGCGGGTGGACGGTGTTATTGCTTCTGCTCTTTTTCTCCGCCCACCGGCAGCATTGGCGTTCGTCCTGGACGCCGTGGTTGTTCTTAAACGAAAAAGAACAAATCGTGCCTCAGGAGCTCGACGTTGTTGCAAGCGCTGCGGAACAGAGCATCCGATTTTGGCGCCAAAATAATCGCTCTAACACCACGGCTCCTACCGACGGCCAATAATAAAATAAATAATAGATAACAATAAATAATAATAATAAACGCTCACATGAATTATTCAGGGTTTTCAAAGGTCCTGACAAAAGTAGTGCCAGATCTGAAAATGCTCATATAGATATGGGTAATTTTTTTGCAAAGCAACAACAGTCAATGTTAGGATTTATTAATTTAGAATATTTAAATCATTTAAAGCTTGATTAGAGCTTGGGGGTGGGTGGGTGGGGGTTGGGGGCTCAGCTTTACTATCTGTTAATTTTAACCCAGCCAATGAAAGACTTCCCCCCTCCAGCTTGGCCCTGTCAGGTCCAAACACACGGCTTCGTGTGATTGGTCGACGGTGTGCGGCCAACAGGGAGCAGACGGGGGTCGAGCCCCCCCTCACCCTCGGGCGATGGACGAGGGATTAAAACGCCGCCGCCACCGCCAGCGCCAGCTCGGGGACATCATCGTCGCGATGACCATCCAAGACGAGGTCACCTGCTGATTTTCTGCCGCCTCCTCTCACACACACACACACACACACACGCACACACATAATCACAATCACTTGTCTTTGACTCATCATATTAACATGGCTAGTTGGCTCACGTCAGAGTAATAGCGCTAAAAGCCAGTGAGTCAGCGTTAAGTGTGTGTGACAGCTCGTCCTCCAGCCGCCACATTTCACTCTTCGTCTCGCTGTCAATCATTAATTTGTGCGCCCCCCCCACCCCCACCACCATTTTCTCTCTTCACTTATCCTCATCCTCATCTTCAGCTCAGCTCTCGCTCTAGCTCCCACTCATCTTGTTTAACTTCTTCGCCTCTTTGCCTCTTTTTCCTCCCTTCTTCTCTTCCCTCCTCCTCCTCCTCACCAGGAAAGCAACACCCCTCGTTTTGTTTTTTTTTGACATGGGGAAAAGAAACTTCTCAACTCGTAGCTCACGAGGCCAAACCTTGCCAAGGAAATAACATGAAAAAAGAAACAGAATCCACTTCTTCCTTTTCTTTTTTGAAACAGTAGGTGTGAGGTTTCAGCTTCTCCCCTGCTTGTCCTCTGCAATTTGAAAAAGCAGAATTCATTCTTTATGATATTTCTGAGTGCGAACGTGGGAAGGCCGAGGCGGTAGCGGCTGCTCATGCAAACCGTCGCCCTAGGGCAGCGAGGTAAATGAGTCCAAAAAAAAAAAAGAAGGGGCCGCATCATCGCACGCATCAATCACAAAGCGCTCCGATCAATACGCAACACACCAAAAAATAAATAAATAATCCAAAAAAAATCGATGCAACATTTCTGTCACGGTTACACGCGAAGGCTGAGCCAAACTTTCTGGCGCAGCTTCCTGCAGTTGTGATGCTCTATGCCGCCTCCATTGGCCCACGTGTCCTTGAGCAAGACACCAGGTGGGGTGAGAGTCTGGCCAGCATGCATAAGGTTGGTGGTCTGAATTCTGCGCCAGCTAATGTATTCTTCACTGTAACCCTGTGGCTCCACTGCTCTGCTTGATTTGAGAAAAGACCTTTTCTTCTTTTTCTTTGTTGTTTTTGGTTCTGCACGCACCTGTGTGTTTTCAGGTGCGTTCAAACTAAACACAAAGAGGAGGACAAACACAAACTGTTGCCACTAAGAAAGCTGCTGTCTAAAATATAATTGTATACTGTAGAATTAATGCTTTTATGCCACATGGTTAAAGTCAAGGAAAGACTGTGGGTTTTGTTAAATACTGAAAAGGCAATGTGTCCTGTTTACTGCTACAAGTGTCATAGCTGTGGTGATTCCATTTTTTTTTCCCCTTGTGTTTCTAATTTTTCCCGTTTCCTTCCCCTTTTGCATGTGTTTTCTGTCTTTCCATATTATGTTTTTGTGTGTGCGTGTGTGAGTGTGTGTTGGATTGTTGGGGGGGATGGGGCTGGCAAAGGCCATCCTCCGTCTCTGAGCCACCTGGTGCCTGCAGCCCATCAGCCCATCAGCCCATCAGCCCATCAGCCCATCAGCCCATCAGCCCATCAGCCCATCAGGCCTGCAGCTTTCGCTCCCTGGTCCGACAACCGCTCCTCGTCAGATCTCCCGTCCACTAGATTATGCTCAGTCCTTTGACCAAGTCTTGCTCCATTGCTCTCCCCCTGGGTTAACATTGTGTCTCTGCGTCCAGGACCACTACTCGCCCGCCCGCCGGCCCGCCCGCCCGCCGGCCTTCCGTGTGCCAGGCTTCAGGCCCCCATCTGGCCTCGCCTGCCTCCAGCCCCCTTCCCCACCCTGCCTGCCAGCTCGTCTGCTCCATCTCCTGACCGCTGCGTCGTTGGCTTCCCTCATGGCTCCTTCACCACCTGTTCGACCAGACCCTCTCTGCCTGCCCCTCTCAGTCTCATTTCCAGGGTTTCAGGACTTCCACCTTCCTTTAACCCTTGCTGCCCTCTTCCCTCAGCCTCTTGCCTACTCTACCCGGCCCTTCTTCCTGACCTCAACTGCTGAGCTTGATATAAACTCAGTGATGTTTTTTTCTGAACTAAATTTTTTTTGTCCACAAGTCAGATATTTTTTTTCTATATTTATCCAGCTCCAACAAAGTGCTTTGAGTTGCCTCAACATTTCCAATAAAAACATGAATCGTGCTTTTAGTTAAATACGATTCGATTTTTATATGATTTTTTGTTTCTAAATTGTAAACTGCATGGAGTTGAATTTGAAATACAACAGAACAAAAAATGAGCCAAAAGACAGAATGTTTCAGCTTCTCCTGCAGAACCGTCTCACACAGCTTCTGTACTAAAACACTGTGATAACCTTGGTTACAGGTCTAAATCGTCATTTTTCAGATGACATATAGAGCATCTCGGTAGATAATGATACAAAACATGACTTATTTTGAGTTTTCTCGACCTTGGTTTTCAGATATAAACCTATGACGGCTCTGCTGCTAAAACACAGCCAAAAAAGTTGACTGAGGCTTTGGCTCTGATGCCAAATGCATGAAAAAAATACATCCGAAAACACAACAAATGAACAGAATAACTATAAATAACTACAAATAATAATTCTACACAGACCTCACTATGGACAGTTGTCAGTGTGACTGTTTCTAAATTACATAGCTCCTATCACAACTGTCCACAGTGAGGTCTGACCCAGATTTATGCCATAAAATATTCTTTTAATGTGTAAAACAGTAATAACACAGGCAGTGTTTGTTACTTCATGGTGGCATAAGCAAGTCAATATCGATTTTAAAACTACTTTGACTTATTTTTGAATAGTATTAGTGATTGTTAAACTTCTTAAATTTAGGATTTAAATTACTGCTCAGTGTTTTTACACAGATAGCAGTGTACTGTTGTGTGACACTTTTTTTGCAGTTTATCATCAGCTGGTATGAAAATCAAACAGAAAATTAAATGTAATCTCGTTCCATATTAGGTTTTCATATATATATATGTATGTATAATCTGCAGCAGCAGCACTGGGGAGCAATTTTTTTTTTTTTTTCAGTATGAATTTTTTACAGTTTGGGTGAAAATTGATGTCCCAGTTTTTTTTGGACATTATATTATCTCGCACCCTGCTCTGAATAAAAATGAGTTCATTACCAAAAAAAAGTAAACTATAATGCCACGGATACAGCAAAGTGGATCAGCAGTGGATCTGTCTTCTTCTATGACTCATTCTTTGTCTATTCTTCTTCTTCTCCGTCTTTTCACCGACGTATCTGTTCTTCCTCCAAAACTACCCTCACACAAACATTCTGAATATAATTTCATTTGATTGAATACACAAAGATTTAATCATTTTTGTGTATCGCTTTTGAAGGAAAGGTCCGTTTGCTTAGATGTTTGGATGAAAATCATCTGATATTCTTACACTTCTCCACCGTCAGATTGAAATGTTACATTACCTGATCTTTGAGTCAAAATGATCACTGCTGTGAGTCTATAGTTCTCTGTTTTCAGGGGGAAGCTTGAATAGATCTTTTATTTTAGAGATACAGGATAACTAGTTGTTGTCTCTTTTTGCATTATATTTGTTCTTGAGTTGTGTTTCATTAGTTTATGATAAAACCTTTTCATTTCACATGAAAAAAAATTGATGTCAATATATCAGTTGCATGAAACTATGCATATTCTAACAGTGATTTGAGTATGTGGTGCCTGCAAAATGGAGAAATTAAATAATAAAGCGGAGTAAGAGACCAACATCTACACTAAAATAGGTTATATATATCTATATATACTTATATATATAGATATATATATATAGATATATTTATATGAATGAAAATAAGTTGTGGCCATGTATTAGTTCATTGTTTGCAACTGAATTAAACGAGTGAGGAAAATTTAGTCTGTGGTTCTACTTATTTTTAGTAGCAGCAGGTCAGTTGCAGTTTAACTTAGTAGAGTAGAGTATAGTGTAGTATAGTATAGTATAGTATAGTATAGTGTAGTAAAATGTAGCATTCTACTAATACTGTATATAGTATACTATTAGTATAGAATAATATTGTATAGTGTATAGGGCACTGTTAGTATAGTATAGTATCATAGTGCTGTATATAGTAGTAGTTTCTTTGGCTCTGCTCTCTGAGAATTTACTCAGCCAATAACTTATTTGTTAGTATTTTTTTGTTTGTCTTATACGGTTCTGTTTGTATGACTACAACTCTGACCTGCCAAAGTCCAACTCGTTACCCCCGTCTGTCTCTCCGTCGAGTAAAATGTCTCCATCTCCATCAAATCAACCGGCCTTTCGACCTTTCAAACATGCTTTCAGTTTTAAAATTGACCTCAAATGCACTTTCAAATGTTTGTCCCTGTTTCATCCTGAAAGCTCATTGCTTAGTCTGATAAACTGCAGTGACGGCTGGAGAGAAGCTTCTGGTAAAGTCTGGGGTTCATTTCTGCATCCTCCTGAGTCGCTGAAACGATACACATCTGAACCCTTAAAATACCACAATTAAATGTAGTAACATTGTATTTTTAGAACAGTCTTAAGAGTTTTATTTTAAGCAGTCTAATCAAACACAAGGCGGTGATGTAGGTTCTTGTCATAGAAAAACAAGCGTTATTTTTACACAGAGCGTCTCAGCATTTGATTCCGAATAACACAGGGATTGTTTTTTCCCGAAATTGTCACATCTTCCGGCAATGCCACAAAAGCCGAAGCTCTGCCGTCCAAAGTCAATAAAGGAAAACGTTCGGTTGTCTGTGTTTAAAGTTTGGGTTTTGGATGCGACAAGGATTCAGTTTATGTTAAGGATAAAATCTAATTTTGACGCTCGGTCAAAGATCAACAACTGAGCTTGTTATTTACCTCGATGCTGATGTGTAAGTAAAGATCTTGTGTCCTTTGGTGCCAGCTGCAGTCACTGGCTCTTGTCTATTATCTCTAGTATCTCTAGTATCTCTTCAGGTACTGATGAGAACAGGAAGTCCATGCAGGAAATGAGGTGTTTTGAAATGAGGACCTGTTTGATTGGCTTAATGATTCATTTGGGCAAACGGTGTCACTTCACGTGTTTGCTGATATCTCACCGCTCAGATAAAACTGTACAGACCGTAAAATGTATTTAGATGTGAAACAAGTCTAAAGCTCCTTCATTGGACATCAGAATACATCCAGCATTACGTGGTCCATTAACGTTCACCGCAGTTTTGATGGTGGAGCACCGAGGCCTCAAAACATAAAACTGTGCAGTGGGATTCGATTGCTGGCGGTAACACAAGGAGTCTGGAGGCGCGTTGCATCTGTGCAGCTCCGTCCCATAAAAAAAAAAAAAGCTGGCTGTGCTGTGCTTCCAGGGTCGTTAAGTGCGGTTGTTGCGGTCGCCAGGGACCGGTTGGGCCGCCTCGCTCTTCTTCCCCCCTCTTTTTATCAAAGAGTACGTACAGCGCTTTTACCCACAGCACGCGTCTTGGTAAACAGCATATAAAAGCCGTGTGGCCCCTGGAGACGGCTCTTTGTTGCCCGTACTTTGATGCTGCTGACATTGCGTGATCAGAACGTCCCATTTGGTACAAGTGCTTCTGTAAACTAGACCACCACCATGTCTACTTTGGCCTCTCAGGTTGAAAACAGCTCATGAGGAGGAAATCCATGACAGGGTGAGCAACAAAATCTAGAATTTAAACATTTGCGGCCCATTTTTAGAGCAGATTTTAGCGCCGGAAATCGTTTGCTTAACGTCTCCTCTTGTTCATGTCTTGAATTTTAAACATCCATGATGGAAACGTATATCAATTTCTTCATCAGTGGTTTTGTTGTAATCATTAACCTTTTAGAAATACAATATTTTTCTTTACTATTTTATGTTAACATTAATTTTCCAGAGTGTTTTAGGTCAGTTTTCTTGAAAAGGAGAACATACTGGAGCCCGACCCTTCGCGTCTTCTGTCCGACTCCCATCAGGCCTGGTCCTTTATATAATCTGCTCTTTGGTCGGTGTCTAATTTCATCACCACCTCTCTCCGCATCCTACAGTTTCTTTACAAGTGGCTCCCAACCGCTCTGACCTGTGGCCCTTCGTCACAGGTTGCGTGAGTATTTTATCTTCCCGGTACCATGCTGGAAAAGTAAAACTGTCAAAGCTCTATTTGTATATCAGGAAAGACCAGGCCTAATATTTTTCTGTAATTCAGGCTTTCTAGCTGCACCCTAAAGGCTGCAGCAGCTCGGTCATTCACGTCCTGTGAGTGTCTGTGAAAAAATGATAAAAGCAGATATAACCAGGTAACAGGTCAATGAGAGTGACGCCTTTAAAAAGATGGAGCTCTAGGTATTGTTGTGCCTGGTGCTGTTATCAGTGAAGGTGCCAGGTTTGGTCAGACCCATTTATCTGACCACTGGAGTGTTTTAGGGGCTGAGGCAAGAGCAAAAGGCTTTTACACCTTGTCCTTTGTCAATGAGCGGCGCAGTCTCGCTCACACTCGCTAGCCTGTCTGAGGTTGAGATGCAGCTGACAAGCATTGAATACTACGGTTAGGTACAGCTCTACCTTTTACTTCAGCTTTTAACACATCTCCCCTCTCAGTGCCGGGCCAACGCCGTCACCTGAAAGCTGTCTGTGTAGTTTGAAATGCTCCCTTTTATATAAGACAAACAAGTTTTTGTTCCAGTTTTTCTTCGGTAATCGTCATGTTTGTTTCCACCTTGAAAAACAAAGTGATCGTCAGTCAGAATATTTCCAAGTACAGATAATGTCAGGTTAACATCAGCCTCACTTCACCATTAGTTTCCATGGTGGATGAACCATCAGCCACGACCTTGCCCCATCCCAGCTTGTGTAGGTCCCCCTCACGCTGTCAAAACAGCTCTGGCCTGTCGGTGCGTGGGCTCCACAAGACCTCTAAAGGTGTCAAGACCTCCGATGGTGTTCTGTGGTATCAGGCACCAAGACCTCAGCAGGAGAACCTTCAAGTCCTCTAAGTTGCCACATGGGGCCTCCAAGTATCGGATTGAGACCTGGGGACTTTGTCAACACCTTGAACTCTTTGTCATGTTCGTCAAACAATTCCTCAATGATTTTCGGAGTGTGGAAGGGGCACATTGTCCAGCTGAAGGGCCACCTGACAATAGGGAACATGCCCTGCGAGTGCCGTGAAAGGTTGGACTTGTCTAGGTAGGCGGTACATGTCAAAGTAACATCCACATAAATGCCAAGACCCAAGGTTTCCCAGCAGAACATGGCCTAGAAAATCACACTGCCTCCATTGGCTCTCCGTCCCAAGGTGCATCCTGTTGCTGTTCCACAAAAACCTGCACGTCCCCATGATGTAAAAGAAAATGCATTTCATCAGACCAGGCCACCTTCTTCCATTGCCCCGTGGTCGTTATAGGTGCTCGCGGGGGTGGACACGGGTCAGCTTGGGTGCTCTGACCGTTCTGTGGCTAAACAGACCCATATGTAACAAACTGTGATGCCTAGTGAGTCCTAGCAGCTTTTTTTATCATAAGCAGCATTAATGTTTTCAGCAATTTGTGCAGCAGTAGCTCTTCTGTCAGCTTGGACCACATGGGCTGACCTTTGCTCCCTGACCCTGTTGACCCCCGGTTGACCTTCCTTGGACCACTGTAGGTATTACCCACTGCACACTGGGAACACTCTTGAGACGTTCCGACTCCGTTGCCCAGCCATCAAAACTCGGTTCTTGTCAAAGCCGCTCAGATCCTTACGCTTGCTCACTTTTCTTCCTGCCAGCATATCAACTTTAATAACCTACTGTTCACCTGCTGCTTAATTTATCCCACCTCCCACCCCCAGGTACCAATGTAACAAGATAATCAATGTTATTCACTTCACCTGTCAGTGGTTTCAAGCTTCGGCTGATGCGTATAACACTTGTATTCCTCTGAGATTTTGGACTCATATCCACGGGAAAAACTTCCTTATTGTACGGCAGGAAATAGAAATAGAGCCGTACCCTGATGGCACCGAGCCAAGAACCAGTCAAGTTCGCTGTTCCTCAAACTTTTCAGCTCAGAGCTTTAAAAGCGAAACTACTTCTCCTACATACAAAGGGCCGGAGGCATGAATGGGCAGAGCCATGAACTGTGACAGCCAAAGTTTTATTTATCTGTTTTATTTGCCTCAGTTACCTGAGGCAAATTGACCTGAGGTAGTGAGGTCAGATGGCTACAACCTCTATAAACATGTATCCTGCACATTCATGTTTACCAACCTGACATCAAATAAGCCGTTGAAGAAGTTTTTGAGTCCTGTTTTTTTTCTCTGATTGAACTTTCTATATCTTACTGGACAGTTTGGATGTTCTTCAATTTGTTCTTTACAGTGTGTACGAGATTCCCCCCAGCGATTGAACCTGCTGCCAGAATTTCTCGGTTGCAGTCCCACTTGGTGATTAAGGCTCAGAAACTTGGTTTGTTTTTTTTAATCTTACAAGGAACAGCTTTAATTATTGATTTAAAAGAGAATAAAGGCAGTGTTTACTCTTCCCCGGCAAAAAGAGATACTCTGCCCTGTTGTTCTTTCTCATTCAGTTGCTGTAAAAATTAAAGTTAAAGAGGAAAAATTCTCAGCAGCACACAGAGAGAATACTAAGAATGGTCGGGCAGTATAAAACCCATCCCCATCTCTCGGAAGTATTAATTACGCAAAAACAATACTGCAGTTTTTATGAGAAATAATGGATACGTCATTGCCTCCGTCCGCTGCATGAATTAAAAACCCAATATTAAAAAACAGTGCAGGGAATGGGACTGAGCATGTCTCAGCTGTCACGTTCAGTCGCTCAGACCCAACACAGTGTGAGAGCGTCTTCCTGTTGTTGCGCACAGGATGTGGCGTTAAATCAAATTAACCGTAAAGTTTAATGTGAACGTGGAGCATACGCACTCTCCACGACGACGAAACTCTGCCGAGTGAACCACGATAAGATACCTGCAGTCCTCTGCCCCCTTTCCTCTCACATCCGAATCAGATGTCTGCTCTGAGCCCCCAACCCCCCACCCCACCCCATCTTATCTTTACTTTTCTCACTGGTTTGAAGTAGGCGGGGCTCAGTTGGGAAAAGGTGCTGTCTCTTATTTTAATGCACCAATCAGGGTAGAGAAACTTCTTTTTTTTTAATGAAAGACAGGGCTGCTGTCAATCAAATGTGATCATCAAATCCAATGTGATAGAGAAATACTTTCATGTTTTTTTCATGGGTTTTAAGTAATTTATCAAGCAGCTGATGGAGCAGATGAAACATATTATTTTTCATTTTTTTAGTGTTAAATGTTTGATCAATAACAACTAAGAGTGTTTTTTTTCTCATCAATATTTAATGTTGTAGAGAAACACACAGGGTTTTGATGCCAACTTTCCGGGGACTTTAAATCATTTATCAAGAAAAAAAATTTGCTTTTGAAATGCAACAATTTGCTGCTTCTGATCTGTTTTCTGTCAATGTTAAAATCATTTTCTTTGGGTTTCAGGCTGTTATTCAGACAACACAAACCATCTGAAGGCATCACTTTCACATTCTCTAACATGGTTAATCCCAAACAATTAAACCCAAAAGAATTCATTGTTTTATACTGATAATGACTTAAGGAATATTCCTGGAGTGGGAAAGGGTCACTGAAAAATATAATGTACAAGAGCAAAAAATTAGGCCATTTTGAGAGCTTGGCTCCTCCGTTCGCTTTTGCCCGTTTCCAGCCTGTTTCATGAGGTATCGTGTGACATAATACACAACATTGTTAAAACTGCACCATGACGAGGACTCCTGAAAGGAGACTGCTCTGTGTGTGTGTGTGTGTGTGTGTGTGTGTGTGTGTGTTTGTGTTTGTGTGTGTGTGTGTGTGTGTGTGTTTGTGTTTGTGTGTGTGAGTGTGTGAATCAAACCTTTAACGATAAACTGAGGTAAAGGTTCAATCACATTCAGAAAGTGTCCTAAATGATCCTGTTTGTCCTTCGGTCTCTGTCTCCAGCCTGTTGGTTTCCATCATGTACGAGATCTTCACAACATCTTCTTTTGCCTTAAAATTCTTTTTTTTTTTGTTCCTAAATGAGCTGCCTGAACAGATTGATGGAAAAATTGTTTTTACCGGTAAACCAGCAGTCAAAAACTTGCGTGGAGGCAAAAAGGGGCAAGTTTTGGCACGTTCAACACAAATGATACTGACAAAAGAAACAAAAACAAAAAACAGAATACAAGCATCTTAAAAAGAAATAAACTCACATCAGGTACAACAGCTGATCCGAAGGAGCCATTTTCAAATCTGGAATTTTGTCCCAGAACAAACACAATAATTTTTTACAGTTTGTTGGTTTGTTGTTTGTTGTTTGTTTTTTTGTAGTGAATACATCTGGCATTTTTGGCCTTGCGGGACAGTAGAGCTTTAGGAACTCCTCCATTTTTTTAAATTTTTTTTTGTGAGGGCAAGTTTTCCTTGGCTCAAACTGAAAATACAAGACACCAGCCAGGGACTTAGCTGTGCACAAAGTCGGGGTTTAACTCCACCAATTTTTAAATTTTTTTTTTAACAAAATCATGTGCAAAAAGACTGTTGACCAGGAATGCAGTCGGTTTTGAATGCACCGAGGTGGAATTTCAGCTGTGAGCGTATTGATGAAGAGCACCACAATTCATCAGCATGTGAGTTTAAACCTCCCGACTGCGTCACTCAAACCTCATAATAAAAGATGTTTCAGCTTTTTAACCAATGACAGGCCTCTTCCTGATCCAGGTAATCACAGCATCCCCCTCCTCTCGCCTCAGCAGCCATCGCACATTTATGGAGCGAACCAGTCTGACAGCGTTGTGGTCTGTGCCCCGGTCTGAGCCCCAGCCTGGTGTTTCCCCCCGCTGGTGTTCTCCGCTTGGCCACCACAGCGCCGCGACCAGCAGGCCTCCAGCGTTCACACCTCGGCGTCCGGTTTCTCCACCAGTTTCAGTGC
Organism: Istiophorus platypterus; assembly: GCA_016859345.1. Classification (NCBI taxonomy): domain Eukaryota; kingdom Metazoa; phylum Chordata; class Actinopteri; order Istiophoriformes; family Istiophoridae; genus Istiophorus; species Istiophorus platypterus. The sequence goes on from CM029124.1 coordinate 2,025,347, forward strand.
CTCGTGCATGCCAGCCGCTGACAGCTTCCGGTTGATGTTCCTGTAGCGGCACCGCAGGAGGTTGCTGTAGGTGGTCCTCAGGTCGCGGTTGAAAAAGGCGTAAATGAAGGGATTGATGAGGGAGTTGGCGTAGCCGAGCCACAGCAGAGTCCGCTCAAGCCAGAGCGGCACGCAGCTGCACTCCACGCCGCAGACGAAGGGCCTGGCGGTGGACACCAGGAAAAACGGCAGCCAGCAGAAGGTGAAGGCGCCCACCACGATGCCCAGGGTGGCGGCGGCCTTCTGTTCCCGTTTGAAGATGGACTGGTTTTTCCTCTTCCGGCGCTGGTGGTGCTCGCCGGTCTTGAGGAGGCGGGAGACCCGCGTGCTGCACTCCTCCTCCACCTCGCGCTGGAGCTTCAGCGCTGCAGCCACGCAGTCCAAGCTCTCTTCCTCCTCCTCTTCCTCCTCATCCTCCTCTTCCTCCTCAGCCTCCTCCCCCTCCAGCTCGGCCTCCTCTTCCTCCTCTTCCTCCTCTTCCTCCTCATCCTCCTCTTCCTCCTCTTCCTCCTCTTCCTCCTCATCCTCCCCTTCCTCCTCTTCCTCCTCTTCCTCCTCATCCTCCCCTTCCTCCTCATCCTCCTCTTCCTCCTCATCCTCCTCTTCCTCCTCATCCTCCTCTTCCTCCTCTTCCTCCTCTTCCTCCTCATCCTCCCCTTCCTCCTCATCCTCCTCTTCCTCCTCATCCTCCTCTTCCTCCTCATCCTCCCCTTCCTCCTCTTCCTCCTCTTCCTCCTCATCCTCCCCTTCCTCCTCTTCCTCCTCTTCCTCCTCATCCTCCTCTTCCTCCTCATCCTCCTCTTCCTCCTCATCCTCCTCTTCCTCCTCATCCTCCCCTTCCTCCTCATCCTCCTCTTCCTCCTCATCCTCCTCTTCCTCCTCATCCTCCCCTTCCTCCTCATCCTCCTCTTCCTCCTCTTCCTCCTCTTCCTCCTCATCCTCCCCTTCCTCCTCATCCTCCCCTTCCTCCTCATCCTCCCCTTCCTCCTCATCCTCCTCTTCCTCCTCATCCTCCTCTTCCTCCTCATCCTCCTCTTCCTCCTCTTCCTCCTCTTCCTCCTCATCCTCCTCTTCCTCCTCATCCTCCCCTTCCTCCTCTTCCTCCTCTTCCTCCTCATCCTCCTCTTCCTCCTCATCCTCCCCTTCCTCCTCATCCTCCTCTTCCTCCTCATCCTCCTCTTCCTCCTCTTCCTCCTCTTCCTCCTCATCCTCCCCTTCCTCCTCTTCCTCCTCTTCCTCCTCATCCTCCTCTTCCTCCTCATCCTCCCCTTCCTCCTCTTCCTCCTCTTCCTCCTCATCCTCCTCTTCCTCCTCATCCTCCTCTTCCTCCTCTTCCTCCTCTTCCTCCTCATCCTCCCCTTCCTCCTCTTCCTCCTCTTCCTCCTCTTCCTCCTCTTCCTCCTCATCCTCCCCTTCCTCCTCATCCTCCTCTTCCTCCTCATCCTCCTCTTCCTCCTCTTCCTCCTCTTCCTCCTCTTCCTCCTCTTCCTCCTCATCCTCCCCTTCCTCCTCTTCCTCCTCTTCCTCCTCATCCTCCTCTTCCTCCTCATCCTCCTCTTCCTCCTCATCCTCCCCTTCCTCCTCATCCTCCCCTTCCTCCTCTTCCTCCTCTTCCTCCTCATCCTCCTCTTCCTCCTCATCCTCCCCTTCCTCCTCTTCCTCCTCTTCCTCCTCATCCTCCCCTTCCTCCTCATCCTCCTCTTCCTCCTCATCCTCCTCTTCCTCCTCTTCCTCCTCTTCCTCCTCATCCTCCTCTTCCTCCTCATCCTCCCCTTCCTCCTCTTCCTCCTCTTCCTCCTCATCCTCCCCTTCCTCCTCATCCTCCCCTTCCTCCTCTTCCTCCTCTTCCTCCTCATCCTCCCCTTCCTCCTCTTCCTCCTCTTCCTCCTCATCCTCCCCTTCCTCCTCATCCTCCTCTTCCTCCTCATCCTCCTCTTCCTCCTCTTCCTCCTCTTCCTCCTCATCCTCCTCTTCCTCCTCATCCTCCCCTTCCTCCTCTTCCTCCTCTTCCTCCTCATCCTCCCCTTCCTCCTCTTCCTCCTCTTCCTCCTCATCCTCCCCTTCCTCCTCATCCTCCCCTTCCTCCTCATCCTCCCCTTCCTCCTCATCCTCCTCTTCCTCCTCATCCTCCTCTTCCTCCTCTTCCTCCTCTTCCTCCTCATCCTCCTCTTCCTCCTCTTCCTCCTCTTCCTCCTCATCCTCCCCTTCCTCCTCTTCCTCCTCTTCCTCCTCATCCTCCTCTTCCTCCTCATCCTCCCCTTCCTCCTCTTCCTCCTCTTCCTCCTCATCCTCCCCTTCCTCCTCATCCTCCTCTTCCTCCTCATCCTCCTCTTCCTCCTCTTCCTCCTCTTCCTCCTCATCCTCCCCTTCCTCCTCATCCTCCTCTTCCTCCTCATCCTCCTCTTCCTCCTCATCCTCCTCTTCCTCCTCATCCTCCTCTTCCTCCTCTTCCTCCTCTTCCTCCTCATCCTCCCCTTCCTCCTCGTCCTCCTCTTCCTCCTCATCCTCCTCTTCCTCCTCATCCTCCTCTTCCTCCTCATCCTCCCCTTCCTCCTCATCCTCCTCTTCCTCCCTCACTCCCCACCCCAAACCCACCCCAGGTGGGAGACTGTGCAAATTATTAAGGGAGAAGCTCCAAGATGCTGAAAAAGACCATATGTGATCATCGGAGCCTCCAGCGTTAATTAAAGCTCACAGAGACATAGAACAGTACAGTATGAAAATAATTACATTAACCCCCCCCACCCCCGGAAAAATACTATTTAAAGCGCCACATATAGATACATATAAACTGAATTACACCCACAGCAAACATATGCAGGCATGTGTGTTGTTCAGTAAATGATGTCATAACTTTATTAAACCGATGAAACCGTGAATGTCAGACGAACAAAAAGGCAGAGATCAGTTATAACAGAAATTCTAGTTTGAAATCGGAGGAGGGTCGATCACTCTGATCCTTTTGTTTGACTCTGACTGGCTTTTTTCAGTCAGTAACGCAAACTGGCGCGCGGTGGACAAGGAACCGAGCCCGAGCGTCACAGGCTCGATCCGTCTCACCGGTTCGGTCCGCGTGCCCTTGAGCCAGAGCCTCAGCCACGTGCCTCTGACCGTCCCCGCAAAAAACACTGAGACTGAGACCAGACACCTGATGCGATGAAGCAGGAATCTAACAATTGGGATTAATGAAAATGTATAGGATTTTTGCCAAAATGACAAAATCCACATGTAGAGAGTCGACACAAAAATGAGGGAACCAACATATCTATTCAAAGTTTTACGCTTTTTCTGGTTTGAAAAATGCTGATTTGGTGGATTATGGTTGTTTGATCCAGTGTTTCACTGCGTTCTGGGATTAAAAAAAGAATCTAAACTTGGCTCCAGGACCAAAGGAAGTTTGTCTGACCTGTCGATGCTGATGACACACAGGGTCATGATGGACGCGGTGCAACACATCACGTCCATGGCGATGAAAACGTTACAGAAGAACTGGCCGAATATCCACTGGCCCCCGATCAGGTCCGTGATGCTGACGAAGGGCATCACGGCCAGCGCCACCGACAGGTCCGCCACGGCCAGCGACACGATCAGGTAGTTGGACGGCTGGCGCAGCTTCTTCACGAAGCACACGGAGATGACCACCAGCAGGTTCCCGCAGATGGTGGACAGCGTGAGCATGGTGAGGACCCCGCCGATCAGGACCTTCTCCACGCGTCCGTAGCTCAGGATCTGCTCGCCGCACCGCGTCCCGTTCGTCTCCATGACCTGCGGCTGACTGGAGGCGGACGGGGGGGTCGACGAGGACGCAGCCGCCGCCGCCGCCGCCGCAGCCTCCGCGGCGCCCTGCGCGATCTTCAGCAGCCGGGGCGCCAGCGCCTCCGAGATCATCATGTTGGTGGAGCCCCCGGGGTCGGCTCCGCCGCCGGCTCGGTCCTCTATGGCGAACGACGACGTCCTCGCGGTGCCGCCGCCGAATGTCCCGTTACTCGCTCCCGCAACGACCATTCTGCCGCCCCCTGTTCCTTTTTATCCATGGACTTGGAGACCGGGCCCAGTGGCGAAAAAACACACGCTCAGATGTGCCGGCGTCCAAGTGAGAAATGAGTAATTCCTCTCCCCAGCCCCCCCTCAGGGTAGACTACTCCGACATGCTCCCTTTCCCTCCATAAAACCCTGGAAGCCTCGATTCTTTCTATTTGGAGGCAGGCTCGTCATTACGCACGTGGCGCGCCGCGGGCGTATTCCCAAAATACCTGACCTATAAAAATAGTATTTTATTTCCTGTCGTCCGTGGAGGCTTCGGCTAACATCCCACGTTTCAGCCCTGATGTGCAGAAAAGCAGAAACTTCAGAAAGAAAACGCAGATAAAAAAACGCAGTGCGCGCACACGTATCAGAAAAGTTGAGGTGTGACGTCAAAAGACTTGATTGATAGCCCGTAGGCTGCGCAATACTTCGCGTGCACGGTGGTGGTACCACGGGCCTCGTCGGAAACCCGTTCTGATGAAAATGTCTCGGCGAGGACGGACCGCGGATCCATGGATGACTGTGCGTAATTACGCAGAGTGAAGAAAACGCGCTTTGTTATCGCCTGTGTCGTGAAGTATTTGTGTCTCCGCGCAAAGACACACACACACACACAGGCATATGCACAGGAGAGAAAGGGAGAGAGACAAAGGGTCTGAATGATGGTGGACATGGAAGAAAATTGCTCCTTATGCAACGAGTCCATCCATATCTTCATCTTTTTGGACAATAACAGTAGTTGGGTTATATTCGTGATTTTTTTCCCCCAAAGTTAACTTTGAATATGCCACTTTTATGAGAAAAGACGAGACATGGTTAAGATACTTTTTCTCTTTTTTCTTCAAAGACATTTTAATTTTTACATTTTTAATCTGTTCGACCTGTAATTATCAAGGGAAGAGACGTCAAAGTGCTGATCCTCAATCATTTGGCCATTTACAGTTAAGACAAGAGGCGTGATCTTCCCTCATCGCACTTGTAAACCGTATCAGCTCCATGTAACTGCAGGTGAACGAACTGCTCCACGAGCCTCCTCCATCATTTTCTAATCCGAGCCGCGGTTATGACATGATAACGCCATACGTGGCTATGATACTAATGACACGGGCAGCCTAAGGCGGTGGCGCCCCCACGCGGTCGTACGCCTCCACTGCACGTTGGTACCACAGGTCAGTGGTGGAATTCTTTTCTAAGTAAGAGATGATGTGTCTGTATATTATTCATTAAAATTTTGGTTTTAATACCTGAAACAAACAGTACAGGTTACTGTAAATGCATTTCTCTTACAAGGGCTATAATTGTAAATATCCAATAGATTCAGGTTCTAAAAATGACACAAACACAGGGGTCAGGGGTCAGGGGTCTGGGCGTTCCCGGGGGGCCCCTGGGAAACACCACAAGTTATAACAGATCAGCCAGCAAAAGAGTTTCAGGTTCATATTGTTTCATTTTGAGGAGTTTTATTTCATGAAGAAAAGAACAAAAGTGAGGTAAAGTCAAAAGAATTAATCCAAATTGTGGAGAAAATAAATGTTTGTTTTCTTCCTTGTCTTCATTAATGTCATGACTCTTTATTTGTCCAGGGGCCGCGTGAGAGGGACTTTTTCAATATTCATTATATAATGAAGTGACGATAGCATTTAAATATTATATGAATATCTGAAGCCATAACTCTGTCTTCAAAAATCAATCAATCAATCAGTCAATCAATCAATCAATCAATCAATCAATCAATCAATCAATCAATCAATCAATCAGTCAATCAATAAATCTATCTATCTATCTATCTATCTATCTATCTATCTATCTATCTATCTATCTATCTATCTATCTATCTATCTATCTATCCATCCATCTATCTATCTATCTATCTATCTATCTATCTATCTATCTATCTATCTATCTATCTATCTATCTATCTATCTATCTATCTATCTATCTATCTATCAATCGGTCAATCCATCCATGGTTTCCCCAGTTTCCTGTGGAAGTTCCAGGTCCTGGTCTGGACAGAACCCTGATTCAGCCTCGCCCTCCAGATCTTTAGGATCAAGTCAGCTGCCAGAAATCCAGACCCGTGTCCCAGCGCCAGTGGCCGACTTCCTCCCTCTGGTCTCTTTTACACACACACACATTTCAAATACTAACAATTAACATAAGGCCTCCAGTGAACCAGATTCTTCTCATAGAGAAACAGAGGTTCTCAGGAGATAGATACAGTAGACTAAATAGACAAAAGTATGTGGACACAGCTGAACAGCCTGGTCTCCGGCCAGTTTCTTAAAGTCTGGTTGGAGGGTTTCCAGTGTGTGTGTGTGGGCATGTGTGTGTGTACATGTGTGTGTGTATGTATGTGTGTGCCCCCCCCCCAAAAAAAGTGGTGGCCGATTAAAGTCCCTGACAAGTTCAGCTGTGTCCACATACTTTTGTCCATGTAGTCTACTGTATCTATCTCTTGAAAACCTCTGTTTCTCTGTGAGAAGAATCCGGCTCATTGTCAGGGTCTACGAAAAATTAGAGGACTCACACACACACACACACACACACACACACACACACACACACATTTCAAATACTAACAGTTAACATAAGGCCTCCATTAAAAAATGAAAATAAAAAAAACATCTGTCAGTGAATCATCGTCCTCTAAAAGCTGACTTGGGCAATAAGAGCTCACATTATAACACACCTGGAAGAATGAGAGCCCTGCCCCCCCGACTGGAACTAAAGGGACGACATCATACGTGAATCTGACGTATCTTAAACTTTAGAGTGAGAGGAGCGTCCTGCTCGATTATTTTATATTATTTTTATATTATTTTATATTATATTATTTTTATATTATTGTTTTATATTATTGTTTTATACACAAATCCAAACTATCCCACAGTCAGAGCTGAGTAATCGCATCCAACAATCTCATCACTGCAGGTTGTTGTTCAGGCTTTTTTGTTTTTGATTTATTCACCTGCTGGGGTTTAATATGACGACCTTTTTAATGCCTGTTTTCTCACCGGCCATCTGTGATTCCTGCATTAATTCCATTGTCTTATCTCCTCCTTTTATTGCCCCCGTCCCCCGTCCCCCGTCCCCGTCCCCCGTCCCCCGTCCCCGGCCCATGATCCTGACAAGAACAGGCAGGTGAAGCCAATGAATATATGAATAAATATACACGTAAACGGCTGAATATCAATCACCCCCCCCCCCCCGTGCAGCTGCAAATTGTTTACTGAGAGCATGAAACCCTGTTTATGAAGGTAATATATTTTTGCTATAGCATTTTGATTAAAATTACTGTCTGGCCTAGTAGTTAGGGAACATTAACCAACACTAATAAACGGATCGAGTCGTGATTTGTTGGTGCAGCATAGGAATCGTCCTGGCACGTTCCAGGATCCACAGGTTGTTGGTGACCATCTCCTGTTCCTGACTGTCACATGTGACAGTCTATGGACCAGATGTTTTGTGTTGGTCACAGTGTGGCTGCGCAGATGTTGGGCCAAAACTTTGGCAAAGAGCTTGGGAAATTCTGGATAAAATGCAATGATAATGAATGGTGAGAGACCATTCATTGATTACTTATTAACGTTTCTAACTGGGGAGTTAGTAGATTGGGGGTCGGGGGGGGGGGTCTCCCTAATGAATTTAAGTACCAGCAGAGTATGATGCAAGTGGAGGAATTTCCACAACCTGGCAACCCAGAACTCACTGTGATTGATGTCTTAAGAGTAATCCCTAAAGTTTTAGTAAATGATTTTATTAACCATTAATAAAAGCAGGTCACACTAGTGGATGTATGAGTAGTTTAATTATTTACTGATGCCAACAGTAGGATCCTGCTGAACCACATGTTAACGGCCTCATGGGGGCGCTAGTGAAGCACAGCACTCACACCTAAGGACAAACATGAGGCTCCACGTGAAATTACAAAACACCAGAGATGTGGATTTCACTTTAAAATATATTTAACCAAAATGTAAAAACAAAAATAATTAAAACCAAAAACTGTGATATAGAGCTAAAAAAAATCAATTACACTTTAAAATATTAAAATAATTACAAAAACTCAAAGTGTGACATAAAATTACAAGAGGAAAAATATGAATTTCACTTTAGAATATTAGATAAAATAAAAAATGTGGCTAAGAATACAATAAAACTATGAATTTAACTTTAAAACCTTAAAATAATTTTAAGAAATCAAAAGGGAAAACGCGAATTTCAGTGTAAAATGTCAAATTGAATAAAACTCAAAAAGTGACATAGAAATAAAAAATAAAAAGTGTCTTTTATTTTAAGTAAAATCCTGCTGTTGCTTGGTGTGAAAAGGCCTTTATTGTGAAGGCAGAATCGCCCGAGGGGGGCGGGGGGCAGCTTCCTCCACCTGTCGCCCCACTGGGAGGAAAATCCCGTTCCAGTCACTCCGCGATCCGCGACCCGCGATCCGCGCCGCAGTTTCCAGCCTCCCGACGGGTAATCGGTGTAAATACTGTGTTGCCAGGTCGGAGTGAAATCCGCCTTTTAGTTGACGGCTCCGGTCGCGGACTCACATGCGGGATGAGAGAAACCGGATCTGGATCCAGTGACGGAGCCCGATCGGATCTGTCAAAAACACGGTGGGTCCGAGGACTTAAACGACCGACGGAGGCGAGAGCAGGGCGGCTGGTAGCTACGTGCATCCGCCGCCGGGTGAGCGACAGCCCCCGGTGATCGTCGGCCAGGTGTCGGACGCTCGGCGCGGATCCGCCTGACGCCGCCACATCGCCGGATTCCGGCCGCGAACGCGGGCGCGTCCTCGCTCCACCCTCGGAGGATCGACGGCCCTCACATCACTGGCTCGGTGGCCGGGAATGAATCATCGCCTTCGCCGGGGGTTGGGAGGGTAAGAGATGCTGTCACTGCCGCTGCACCCTTAAAATACCACAGGACCCCCCCCCCCCACCACACACCCCCCAGCACCACGTACACAAACCCCCACCCAGGGCACCCGGGGCGCTCCGAGGCCGGCCTCTCTCCCCAGGAGCCAGGGATCATGGAGGAAATCCTGCGAAAGCTGCAGAAGGACGCGTCCGGCCACAAGCACAAAGGCATCCGGGACGCCTGCGTCTACGCCCGCGGTGAGTGACCACCGGCGCCCCCCGACCCCCCGGCCCTGGAGGGGGGCTGTGACCACCTGCTCGCTACATTAGTCCCTTTAGGTCTCAGTCAGTCGATGATGCAGAAATATCAGGGAAAACATTAATGATTTGTTGTTTATTTATTTATGGTGGTAAACCCCAGAGAATCATTAAGGGGGGGGATTCCTATGTCTGTGTGGTGGTGTGTTTGTGTGTGTGTGTGTGTGTGTGTGTGTGTGTTTTTTTTGGGGGGGGGGGGCTCATCCAAATCAGGAATATAAACTGAACCTGTTTTTTCTTTTATCTTCTGTCCCTTGGGGATCATTGTGCACAGTCGGGAATGAAACCCAGTGTTTTTTTTATTATAATGTTAAACTAATTGTTATGCATTTTATTTAATTAAGAAAATAAATAGTGCGTCTTATGGCCCAGCTTCCTTTACCAGTGAAGGAAAAAGTCCATTGTCCTGTTTACAGGGTTGCACGTGAATGCACCATTTCTGCAGACTTCTCAAGCAGTTGACACCTTTCACCTGCTCAGGGCTAATCCGCGAACGCACGTCCCTTAAACAGCCTAAAAGCACATTTTATCTGAAGAGAACTTGAAGAATTTGCCCCAATTCATGGCAACATTTTGTATTTTTTTCTGGTTTTCCATGTAGGAGACGGTTCGTTTAGATGCAACTTATGTTAAGTTTTCAAGCCCTTTTTAAAAATCATAAATTTCTGAGCAGGCTGGACAGAGTGAGCAGGACCGGGGGGGGGCAGGTGTCACACCGACCAGCGCGCACTTTGCTTTTAGTCTCCTGTCAACAGGGGCGACGTGGGACGCGCGTCGGTTTCGTTGGGCGGGTGCACGGTGGGGGGGGGGGTCGGTGCGGATGACGGGGACAAACGTTTATGATGATGTCATATATAAATCATCTCATCCTGAGGTTTCTTCCTTGAAGCGTTTGTCTCAGAACTGTTGAGATTTCCACAGGTCTTTACAGGGAGACTTGAAAAAGAAGGAGGAGAAAAGGTCCTGGTGTTTCTGCTGACTCATCGGTCTGGTCGGGTCGGGTCGGGTCGGGTCGGTTCGGTTTGGTTCGGATCTGGTCGGGTCGGATCGGTTCAGTTCTGTTCGGGTCTGGTCGGTTCGGTTCTGTTCGGGTCTGGTCGGTTCTGTTCGGGTCTGGTTGGTTCGGTTCGGCTCGGGACGGGTCTGGTCGGGCCGGGCGAACACGACCCACAGGACCGTTCAGGCTTGTGACGGTTAGCCTCGTCACTGCCAGTCACCGGCGCGGTTCGGTTGCGACTAAAAGGTTTCCGCATATGTCAGCCGAGGCTGAGTCCCGAGTGTGTCGCACTGAGCGGACTTCATCAGCCAGTGGGGATGCACCACCTGCAAACATCTGGAGGCACACGCAACTCGTGGTTGTGAAGGATGCCAGACGTGCAAGCCCCCCCCCCACACACACACAAACACGAACACACACAGCCCGTGTCCACAGGTCTCACGTTTCGAGCTCCTACCGAGAAAAATCTGGTGTTAGTTGAAAGTGCGAAGCCAAGGTGTCGACTCGTGGTTTCTCAGTCTACAGTGGAAGCCCCCCCCCCCCCCCCCAGTATTAGTGTTAACATAGTGGATGTCTGATATTTGATGTGTGTGTGTGTGTGTGTGTGTGTGTGTGTGTGCTGTGTTCATGGTGATGAAGGGACGTCACCCAGGGCCACGTGGTTTTATTTGTTCTCCTCTGACCTGTTGATAGAATATAAATGTCATTTCCATAAAGTCCACGTAAACAGTCCTGAGCTAAGTTATTAACCTTGTACACGTGAAACGCAGCTTGTTCTGTGTTCTTTGCTGATTAACCTGCTTAATAATCTAGTTTGAGGAACCAGATTCTTCTTTGGGTAAAAGAAAATCCTATATTTTCTCCTCCTGGTCTTTCTGAGCTCAGCAAACTGAATATTTAACAGCTGAGGCTGTTTTTTCATTTTTCTCTTCAGGTGCCAAATGCGTCACTGTTTTTTTCTTTGTTCCATTAAATTGCAGAAACCTTGGAGTCCCAGAATGGATCGGCCAAGATTTCAGCCTCTCAGCTCAGGTGAGTTTAATGATGTGGATTCGGTTTCAGTTTAGGCTTGGTCTAGCTCAGTTTAGGCTTGGTCTAGCTCAGTCCAGCTCACGTCAACTTGCCTCGGCTCAAAGCTTCAAAGGCAAAACCTGTTGTAGTCGCAATAGCAAAAAAACAACACACATAACAGAACTTAACTGGTGGAATATGCCTATTGTATATTTATTTAAAACAATATTCCTACATGTGATATGTGTCTAGGCCAGTGGATCACTGGCTGCCAGAGCCTCTGTCTGACCAGCTGAAGCCCTTGAGTGTAGCGGTGAGGCTGAAGTCAGCTCGGCCTCACAGCTGCCACACACACTTTGCATTTACTCCAGATAACTGAATATTGAAATTCACGTTCTTCTCCCGTAAAAACTGTATACACATTGGTTGTGTGTGTGTATTAATTTGAATGAATTTGACTGATCAAATTACTCCCGGGTCGATAACGCAAACGTTTGGCCCCCGAAGTGGCGGCGTTTCGTAGTTTTCAAACACGTCACTGAGTTTTGGATGCCGTTCGGACACGACTGGAGAATAATTCCCAGAGAATGTATGAGTTTAGACCAGAGGAGCTGGGGGCAGAGACACCTGTCTGCCCAGGAGTTTTCCTTCAAATGCAACAACCCTGGAACAAATACTGACTCTGCGAAGCTCAACAAAATGTCGAGACCCGGTCCGAGTTTAAATCGTTCACAAAAGCCCGTGACGGTTTTCAGCTTAATTTTTAATGATTTGCAGTTTTTACTTTTTAAAAGGCCATTTGGATGAAGGAGATTCACAGTCTGTCCCACCGCACCCAGTAGTTTAAAGTAGCCGCAAATGCCAGTGCAGTGTGCACATCTCTTGAAATATAAATACCAATAGAAAAGAGGAGAAATGGGATGTTGATTATGTGCCAGAGTTCATCAAAGTCGATTGGAGACTCAGTTGGTGGTTGAAACTACAGTCAAATTTCAGCTGGAGGCCAAACACTGACTTCGAAAATGTTGAAAAATGCCCTGTCCAACAGTGTTTGGGGAAAGTGAGAACAAAGTCCTGGGTCTTACACGGATCAGCACCGACATTTAATGGGTTCTTCCCATGCCCAGGATCCGTCCCTCCACCGAGTTTGGTGCCAAATCGGTTCAGTAGTTTTGGCCCGATCCCGCTGACAAACAAACAACAGAGATAGGTGAAAAAAGAGCCTCCTTCTTGAGGCGATGACGGGTTTTCGTACCCAACACCTCAAAATAATCAGATAAACTCCTACAATTATAATGAAAAATGAATCAGCTAATTACAACAGCACCACGAACCTCAATCACGTGAAAGCGTCGTGAAAAACTGACCCCAGACCTTTTATTGAAGCCGCTGCTTCGGATCACTCTAGATTTTAAAGTTCTTTACAGTTCCGGTCACTGAGTCCGTTTATTCAGTGCTAATGGTGGTTTAGACCGCGTTGATAAAAAAAAATCCAGTCGGACGTTTGGAAAAAGGCGGGAAGCTGTTCAAGGTGACGGGGGCCAGGCCGCGGATTTCCAACATGGCTGCCACGAGCTCCTGAGTCCTGCATTTACCATTGTAACTCTCCTACTGTATAAATTAGTTTTTCAATGCAGGAATTTGGGAAATAATACATACAAATATATATACGTATATATATTTTATTATTTATTATGATTTTTTTCCAGGTTTTTTTCACAGATCTATATTATTCTTGCATTTCCTATGGCTTTTAATTTGTAGTGTATTTAATCCCTGAACTGAATCACACTCTACTTTTTCTACTTAAAAGCGTTTACATGTATAAAATGTAAAACATATGGAAAGATGCTGCTGACGGCTGTTGGAGCGAGGATGAACACACCATAAATAATTCATCCGATGAGCCCTTTTGTTTCATCGGGGATTATTAGATTAAATATTGATGATAATGTCTCCGTGATGTTGTCCGATGGTCCTCGGCCGGTACACGCCTCCTCCTCTGTCTCTTTTTTTTTTTTTTTTTTTTTTTTAACCATTTCCTGTATAATGGGCTCTAAGCCACGTGGAGACAGACGGGACCTGCTCTTAGAGAAACCGGCGTTAAATGACGTTTCCCCCTGAAGGCCGGTGAGTCGGGGGCATCCTGGACTGACAGAATAACGACGGCTTTGATCGGGTGAATGCACACATACCTTGGGAGTGAATGTTTTTATTAATTGTGTGATAGGAATGATTTCAAAAGCCGTGACCCTGGTGGTTCTATGAACATTTCTGAGCAGTTGATAAATAAGTTAATGTCCCTTTTTAAAAGTTGTTTTTCCTGATTTATTTTCCCCCCTTTTTTTGTTTTGAGGCTAGATGTGCCATCTCCTTGTTTTTTTCTCCTTTGTTGCTCCCTACCTGCTAATAAACAGAAGCTCGGCGGCGTGGCGGCGGAACGCGGTGGTCCGCCCAGCTACAAATAACGGGAGGGAGGTGGAGAGCGGGCAGGAGGGCACGGGGGAAAATTACCGGAGGCCGCTCACGTCTGTGTGAGACGGCCGGAGGAAGGAGGTGTTGATTTGCATCCTTCTTAATTTGTATTCATTGCTCGTATAATGTGTTTCTATCTCCTGCTATCACTGGGTCTGACCACTGTACTTCCTGCATGTCACCCCCCCCCCAACTCTTTAGGGGATTTCTCTATTTTTATTGCTAATGAAGATTTTTTTAACAAAGATTTCATGGGCCTAAAGATGGAGGCCAGCGTACACAGCCCGGTTTATAAAACCCTCTCAGACGTCTGGTAGAATAAGGGTCTTTGAGCGCCTTATTTGTGCGGCGCGTTGTTTGAAACCAACCAACTTTCAGGGTCAGGTAAAAACAGTCATTCTGTCGATGAGGCAGCATCTTCGTGTTCTTCACTACTTTGAAGTGCCTGCATCTTTTATACAAGGTTTCTGTTTGCTGATCACAGCTCGGCATGTAATATAATTTTACAGTCCAGGCTCAAGAGTCCAAATGTCCCTGCGTCAGTGGACATGGTGGTGCGTCTCCGCAAGGCAAAGAGGCGAAGAGGCGAAGACACAGACTTCGTTCCGCTCTCGGTAGTGGCCTAATATTCTGAACGTGAATTAAATACGGTATTAATAAGAGGAGAGACTGGGGTAGATCCAGAGTCCATGATGGAGGCCAAGACTCAGACCTTCTCATAATCTGCTGATCGATTTTTTTTTTTTCTTCCAAAATCTTCACCTCTCATTAAATATTGAAGCTGCAGCAAAACGGCAGCTCTCAAGGAATTTAAACAGCATCGTCTCTTAAGAGGGAGACATTTCCCGCTGGGGGGGGCCTCAGTATTTACTGTAACACGTATGCAATAGGACAGAAAACGCATTGGCATTTGGACTCGTCGTCGAGCCGATTCTAGGTCATCAGATGTGACAGTGGCATGTTTGTCTTTAACATGGTTTTTAAAATAATCTGACCTCAAATGATACAGTCAGTCATTTACTTGAGAGCTTGACATTCACCTGTTTTCTTATTTTTTTTTTTCTTTTAGTTTTGACTTTTACTTTATTTTTTGAATTATGTTCAGACAGATAAGAATTCCAGTGTTTTTGGACCAGGAGTCAAACGGCCTCGAAACTGCGTCCCTGAAACGTTTAGAAAACTAAAACTATTGCCATGCAACTTTTGTAATAAAGGCCAGTATGATAAACAAAACAAAACAAAAAAACACTGTTTTACTGGTTACAGCGTTTTCTTAACCAGTGTGTTTCTGTGTGTGTGCTCCTCCAGAGAGCGCTGTCTGCTGCCCCTGCAGATGGCCCTGGAGTCTAAAAACACCAAACTGGGACAGATGGCTCTCACTGGGATGCAGGTACCTAAAAAAAAAAAAAAAAGCTGCAAACATGTGAAACAATGTCCAGGTTACGGCCTGTTTTATTTTACCCCTGTTCTTTAGTTTGTTCCTCTTGTCGTTTGCAACAACATCAACTTAAATTTGAAAGTAGGAATAACATGTTCAAGTCAGATATAATGATGTTTTTACACAATGTCGCCCTGGCGCTTCACGCCCCCCCTTCACGCCTCCATTTTCTCCCAACCAGAAGCTCGTGTGCGAGGACCGGTTTGTGGGCGGGGTCGGCATGGAGGTGGAGGTGGTCCTGGAGAAGCAGCTGCTCAGCCAGATGTTGGAGGCCATCAGGATCACGCCGTCCCTGCATGAAGACCTGCAGGTGGAAGTCATGAAGGTGGGAAGGGGGGGGGCTCACTGCTTTGCCCCCAGATCTCGATCTTAGCCCCTAAATATCACAACTTTCTCAAGTGTCTGTTAATAGACACTGATCCGATATATATTTTTAAGTGTTTACTTTTCACACTGCAGCTGTACGACTCATGCATGGAGGAAATAGCGCCTGTGTTTCAGCTTTTTCTTTGACAGTCTCCTGTAATTTGGCCTTTTTAAACCAAAAAATTGTTCCAGCTTGTGTTCAAGTTGATAAGCTTTAAATTTGTCTCTGTCCCCACTGTCTCTAGGTCCTGCTGTGCATCACCTACTCGCCAAACTTCGACATCAACGGGGACTCCATCCTCCGGATCGCAGAGGTAGGGCAGAGCCCGAGCCGGGTCCACATCAGCCGCTTCATCATCAGACATCTGATTATTATTATATATGTATAATTTTACATCTGCAAACAAACAGAGTTCTTCATCTTTGCCTCAGCAGGATGGAGGAATGAATATTTTAGATTCCTTGCTAAGCTGCTGTTGGGAATGTGAGATGCTGAACGTGCATCTGAGATATGAGGACAGGGTTTAATCATTGAGGTTCCCGTCAATTTACATAGATGAGACTGTTCTTATCCTCAAAATATTCACTTTGTGCTTCTGGTATTGGACTAGAATGATGAGACAGACAAGGATTAAGGGTGTGAACTAAAATTAGACACAATAGAATCATTTCCAACTGTATTTAAAAAGCTAAATGTGCTTTAATCAGGTACCTGCGCTCATGGTTGCTGTTCTCAGTTACTTTCCCCTGGCAAAGAAGCAAAATCAATGCATAGATTTTTCTTTTTCCATGTTCACAGTATTGATTGCACTTCTTCAGCACTGATGAGTGTTGGCATTGCCGCTTACAGCAAACTGCTGGCTTCAGCTCGGCCTAATTTTAAAGGCAGAGCTTTGTTTCATGCCGTAGTCGCATCGGTTATTCAGCAAGTGGAGATGAGCTGTTCTGCACACACACACACACACACACACACACACACACACACACACACACACACACACACACACACACACACACACACACACCTGCACACACACACAAAGAGGTTTGATGATCAGCTGGTTTCGGAATAAACAGCAAGAACAAGAACCGCAGAGACTTTACAGACGAAGGACATTTTCCATAAAACAAACCTGTGATAAACTTTGATAAACCTACCGGCTTGTTTGGGTTGGTCGACGCTTCCCTTGGCTCTGTAACATTAGAAAAACTTTATCTTGTAATAGATATGAGATAGAAAAGCTCTTCACTCAAGGATGTTTTTATGGATGAATTACCAGTAAAATGCTGATAAACTAATAAAGTGTGTGTGGGATAGTTCGGACCCCGGCGTCGGTCTCGATACCCATCTGTGTCGACCTTAGACCCGACAGCCTCTTCGTTCCGAGGGGATTTCCCTCCTTCTCCAAGAGGTGCTGAATCCAGGTGGATTTTCCGAGGCTCCACGCAGCCTTAAAGGAGTCCTCCCCATTTCTGAGGGATTAACCCCCCCCTACCCCCGTGGGGTGAAAAGTGGCTCTTAGAGGCTCAAAGCTTTTGGTAAGTTAGACTTTTCATAGCCACCTTTCACCACAACATGGGATGATGCTCATGCTCAATAGATCGATATTCCACACTCATGATTCCCCTGAGTGGGACAAATTACAAAAATAATGATCTAACATTTAGAGAATGAAGCCACAAAAAGACCACGGCCTCCACTCAAAATGACAAATTAGTCATTGAAATGTAGACCTGCCATCTCATCAACAACCAGCAGCCCCCCCCACCCTGTTTTCACCCAACACAAAACTAAAGGCTAAACCACACTTATTATTTTTCCAAATTGCAGCGTGTGATTTATCTGTAGAGTTTTTTTTGTTTTTTTTTTCCCTGTAACCTCAGCGGCTCCTGCGACCAGGTGATGTTTGAAGTCCATTAACTGCTCATAAAAACCTGGTCAACACGATGTGTTAACGGGCCCCCACGCCGCCAGCAGGGCCGGGGCCATCTGGTGACTGTGTATGTGCGGTGTGTGTGTGTGTGTGTGTGTGTGTGTGTGTGTGTGTTTGTGTGTGTGTGTGCGTGTGCGTGTGTGTGGGCGTTGAGTCATAACTTAGGCATTGGTTGGAGAGGCTGTCACCGCCGCTCCGTTATCGCTAATGTCCCCTACAAACAGCTCAGGTCAGCACAGGTTCTTAATGCAGGCGTTGGCGGTGCCGGGGTGGGGGTGTGTGTGTTTGGGGGGGGGGGTGATTTAGTTTCAGCTACAGGGAGACTGATATTTTACCTTTTAATGGCTCATATCAGATACATGGAAACATTTCAGGCTTCACTGCTGTTGAGAGTAGACAGGCTCAGCAGCTCCTTTGTTCTGTAACCAAGCCCCTGACATTTTCATAGGTTAGGAAGTCTTTGCCTGTTGGTCCAAACTTGTTTGCCAGAAATCCCAGAACCCAAACCTCCTAAACTAGAACCCCTGGTCCTGGTCCACGCCCCGTTAGTCCAGTAAATCCAACAGAGAACTGTTTGTGAACAGTCTCTTGGTTGCCGAAGGGAAAACCTGACAATTAATCATCAGATTTGCAGAAGCTAGAAGAAGATTTTGGTCTTTGGAGGCTGCGGAAGGCAGCTCCTCACTCCTCACTCCATGCTCCTCACTCCATGCTCCTCACCCCTCACCCCTCGCCGTTTGCCCCTCCCCACGTTGCTCCCCCGGTCCATCCCACGCTCAGGCACACTGGTTGTAGCCTCAAGGCCCTAATGATGCAGCATGGATTGATCTGGCATTGATTGGGTGCAGGTGCTGTATCGTAACGAGCAGAGATGCCCTTTGTTCGGGGCTGGTTGTTGCCCAGAGAATAGAACAGACCCTCGTTGATTAATGAACTAAATCTTTGTCTTGCCCATTGTTGATGTGTTTTGTAGCCCTTCTTTTACCCCTCCCCCATGTTTATCTCTGTAAGGATTTGTGATGTGGAACGAACCCTCTTCGACACACATTCAATCAGTCCCAGCTTTACTTTAGTTTGTTTATGTGTGTGTGTGTCTAGCGATCCTCATTGTTAACTCTGTCGCCTTCTAATCCGGCTGGAAGATGTTTGACTCCCAGACAACACGTCTTCCTGCATCTCCATCTGGTCGCCACGGCAACCCGTGACGCCATGGAAGCCTCCCATAAATCTCCCCGACAGCCCTGGTGTCTAGTCTGCGATGCTTTCTTGGGGCCGTGCGTCATGGCTTTCCGTCGTGACTCACACATGAGAAAGATCACACACAGTTGTAATCGTGTATGTGTGTGTGTGTCTCTCTCTCTCTCTTTCTCTCTCCAGGTGTGTATCCAAACCTACGTGTCCAGCTGTCACCAGCGCAGCATCAACACTGCAGTCCGGGCCACGCTGAGCCAGATCCTGGGAGACCTGACGCTGCAGCTGCGACACAGACAAGAGGTCGCAACAGTGAAAACACACACACACACACACACACACACACACACACACACACTTGCACACACTTGCACACACACACACTATACTGCTCTATGCACACGTGTAAGCTGAGGGTGGGAAGACCAAGTCCAGGGCATTGAGATGAGTCGTTCAGGGAACCTGGGAGATTTCACAACAGAAACAGAGCCGAACCACAATTTCAGAGCTTATGCTAAAACAATTAGTTGATTAAATGATCAGTCATTTTTTTGATCAATTTGACCAGTTGGTCTAGAGAGAAGTTATTTATTAGGTAAAAATGGCAAATATCCTTTTTTTCCAGCTCATTATATGTAAGTATACATATAATCTTTTTCTCTTTTCTCTTATATATCTTCATGATTTTTTTTTTTTGGTTTTGAAATCTTGGTTTAGTGAGAACAAGACATTTGAAGATTTCGCTTTGGATTCTGGATAATTTTATATCAGAATTTAAAAAAAAAGATTAAACTAAAATGATTATTTGACACTCATTTAGGAACACGCATATAATGTATAGACGCAGGCGACTCACTGCATATACACATATTAATCAGTACATACAAGGTGTCCAGACTAGTATCAGTCATTCAGCTTTTGCCTTTTACTCTTTTTCTGTCATTTTCTGTGTTCTGTCATTTTCTGTGTTGATACAAAACCCCACAAAATACTCGCTCGCAGTAAACATGCCTCCTGCTGTGTAACCCCCCCCCAGGGTGCAGATGGAGACGAGGTGACCACACTACCACTGCAGAGAAGAGGTACATTTCCTGCCCTCTCCCCTCAGCCCCCCCCCACACACACACTTACAAACACACACACACACACACACACACACACACATTTACGCACACACACGCACACACACACGCACACACACACACACACACTTTACAGAATATTATATATTCTCTGAGTATAATGCTGTGTAGTACAGGACCATCACTGACTGTGGCCTCAAAGCTGAAACATACAGCTGAATTAAAATTAACATTTTGAGAAATATACTTTTTTGAATTATTGCTGAAAAAGATCTGGTCCATTTGAAGCAAACTCTGTAGGTCCCATAACTGGCAGCCTCCACGGGGGGGGGGGGCTGTCTTAACACTCGTTCAGCTGGGGTCGACAAAGCGCAGCTTAGAAGGGTGGGGAACCTACGGAGGCAAACCTGACGACGTGGAGATGAGCCGCCAACAAGCTGCCGGGACGTTTTTAAAATGGCCACCTACGGAGGATAGGCCCTCGGACGCTGACGACAACATGGCCTTTCCTTTGGTGCCACCCTCAGGAAGAACTGTGCATTTCAATTCCCTCCACTAGTAGGAAATAACCTCAGAGAAGCAGAGTCGTCTCCACAGATTTTCTTCTGTCCAGCGTGTTTTTATTAAGGCGTCATGTTCAGTCATGTTTAGTTTGCAGCACGAACTGTTTCGTAGCTTTTATAGAGCCAATGTATTCAGCAGGTCAGCAGGTAGAGATTGGCAGGGCTTGTTTATGATGCTATGAAGAGTCACACACACATAAACAATGGATGCAAACAGAGAGACAAAGAGCTTCACTGAGAAAGTGTTGATTTAGTTTATTTATTATACTGAAATGTCCTGGTGTTTTTGTGTGTGTGTTTGTTTGTGTGTTTGTGTGTTTGTGTGTTTGTGTGTGTGTGTGTGTGTGTGTGTGTGTGTGTGTGTGTGTGTGTGTGTGTGTTTGTTTGTGTGTTTGTGTGTTTGTTTTGCAGATATATCTCCGACCAGCCAGGCTCTTTGTGAAGATGTGGTGACTGTTCTGACAGTTTTCTGTGAGAAGCTGGAGTCCGTGGACAGGTGCAACTGCACGTTTTATACACACACACACACACACACACACACACACACACACACACACACACACACACATATATGCTGCAGCGCCAACAAATCTCTTTAGGAATAAAAAAAACTCATATGCGCCAAGTGATACAGCAGCAGCCCTGTCATCTGCTGTACCATAATCCTGTTAACAACAGGTGTGAAAACCAGGTAAAAATAGCCTGGAGATTAAAGTGTTGAGGAGCAGCTGCTTCCTAGTTTGATTTGCTTCACTCACCACTTTATTAGATCAGACCATCGTTATTAAATATCAGTAATTACAACTCCATATTGGACCGGATTTGCTTTACGGTGAACATGACCAGACTCAGTATCTGACATCCATGTTCATAAAAGCCTTTTTTTCCCCTTTTTTTCCAGCGACAACCAGCTCCTGCAGCTGCTCTACCTGGAGTGTATCCTGTCCATGCTCAGCAGCTGCCCCCCCACAATGCACCTGTCGCGGGGCTTCACCGACCTCGTGTGGTGAGACCCTATAACACGTCCGTAGCGCATCACACAAAGGATTTACGGCAAAATAACCAACAATGGACAATGTCTGATGTGGAACTTAATCCACAGTATTTATTCACAGACTGAGGATTGAAAACAGTCATATGTGAGTTTCTCACATGGGGCCCTGGAGGCCTCAGGCGTCCTCCCTTCAGGGGAATAAAATGATTATTATAAAAATATTCATTTTTTTTAATTAATTTATTCTGTTCAACCGGCCTCTTTTACTGATATTCACCTGAACCAAATCATGCAATTAAGAAAAAAAAGGGAAAAAAAATTCTGGCACAGAAAATATATGAAATTTTTTATCTTGTGCTTTTTTTTTTTCCTCAAAATACCTGAACTCACCCGTCACCCTTATTGAAATTCACCATATTCCAATACATCTACATTCATAATCCTATAATACCGACGACCTTCCTCCTCGTCAGGAAGCAGCTGTGTCCGTCCCTCGTGGCGATCATGGGAAACCCCGTCAACGACAAAACCATCGCCTCCCACCATGGCTACGTGGTGCCACCGGACCGAGACCGGCTGGCAGATAGACTCAGCCTAGGTAACCTGGTCTACCAGAGAGAGAAGAACGACTGGGGGGGGGGGGGGGAGGGGTGTATTTATTTTCTTTCTGGCCCCGACTGAGGAAAGTGTCGAAAATCAATACGATTTTGAAGAGCTCAGGATTTCACGTCCCTCCTCCTTTTCCCCTCCCTCCAGGATTCAGCCAGGAGGCGGACGCCTGCAGCGGCGGGGTGTCCGACCAGGGCCGGGGGTCCGGGTGCTCCTCCAGCGCCCCCGCCAGGATCGCGCCGGTGGTGCGCACTGTGTGTTACATCGCGGCGGAGCTGGTGCGCCTGGTGAGCTGCGTGGAGTCGATGAAGCCAGTGCTGCAGTCGCTCTACCACAGGATCCTGCTGTACCCGCCTCCCCAGCACCGCACCGAGGCCATCCGCATCATGAAGGAGGTGGGATGGGGGGGGCTGTTTCTGACCTTTTCACATAAGTTGACTATTACATATGGTTTATACCACTGGTTTGATTTCCAGTCGGCTGAAGCATGAAAATCACCTCGTAACCTCCTGAAACTTACTTAAAATATTTATCATCACAGTTAATTTTTGTTTTTGTGTGTGTGTGTGTGTGTGTGTGTGTGTGTGTGTGTGTGTGTGTGTGTGTGTGTGTGTGTCCCTCTCAGATCCTGGGCAGCCCCCAGCGCCTGTATGACCTCGCCGGCCCCTGTGTGGCCGAGCCTGAAACCAGGAAGCGCTCCTTCTCAAAGAGGAAGTCCCACCTGGACCTGCTAAAACTGTAGGTGACTCCTGTCGCTCTGTTTCAGGATTTTAGCTGCTGGAAGGTTCCGGAAACCTTTTGCAAACATTATGCAGATTAGCTACCAGAAACGCATCATGTCATAATGTTTGCACATTTTCTCCTAAAGCTACATTTCATTTAATGCATGTAGTTGTGTTTTAATCATCCCGAAGTTGATCTCTGTCATCAGTGGTTATTTTTCTAAAGAAAGAAGCAACAAAAGATGTTTCATCATTATGGATTTGACACTTTGTTCTAAATGTGCGTTTTACCCCGGCAGCGTGATGGACGGGATGACGGAGGCCTGCATGAAGGGGGGCATCGAGGCCTGTTACTCCTCGGTCTCCTGTGCCTGCGCTCTCCTCGGAGCCCTGGACGAACTGTCCCAGGGCCGCGGGATTCAGCCCGAGCAGGTGGGCTCAGAGAGTTAATAATGCGAAATGTGGAAGAGAGGCAATGGCGCCCCCCTTTCATTTGGACTGCACTTATCTCAGGGAGCCGTAGTTTGATCAGTGGCTTTAAGTGTAAGATGGTAACGAAGCTGCTGGGTTTTTTTCAGGCTCGTCTCCTCCTCAGACGACTGGACGATCTGAAAGACGGGACAGAGTCCACACGCGAGTCCATGGAGATCAACGAGGCCGACTTCAGGTGGCAGAGACACATCCTGTCCTCCGAACAGGCCCCCTGGGACCCCAGCTCCTCCTCCTCCAACGTGGCCACCGCTGGGACCACTGAGCGCGGGACCGCTGAGCGCGGGACCGCCGAGCGCAGCCCCGACATCAGCATCAGCATCACCACCGAAACGGGCCAGACCACCCTGGACCTGGAGATGGGGGGCGCTGGCCCAGGCCCAGGTCGTGCCACTCCCGAGGAGCGCGGGGAGGACGCGCGCCTCCCTTCGCCCTCGTCCCAGGAGGGGCCCAAACGCGAGCAGGGCCCAGAGCCAGACCAGGGGGGCCGCCGGGCGGAGGGAGGGGTTGCAAGGGAGGTCGAGGGGAAAGGAGAGAAAGAGAAAGCAGGAGGAGGCAGCGGAGGAGGAGGAGGAGAGAAAGGAGGAGGAGGTACAGGAGGAGAGAGGGGGGGTGTGGTCCCTCCAGACGTAGTCCAGCGGAGTCATGCCCTCGTCTACCCTGACATCACCAACTTCCTGTCCGTGGAGTCCAGGACCAGATCGCACCATACAGGCGGGTCACGATACAGCGAGAGCAACTTCAGGTACAAGTGTGTGTGTGTGTGTGTGTGTGTGTGTGTGTGTGTGTGTGTGTGTGTGTGTGTGTGTGTGTGTGTGTGTGTGTGTGTGTTAAACAAACACAGGGTATTTGCTGAGGGTGGAGTGATCCGCGCAGCAGCCTCCTCTTTTATTTATCATCTCTGGGCACAAAAGAGCCTCTGTTGTTGGCTGGGTCTCTTAAATGAATTGTTCACTGTTTGAACAACAGTGTTCACACAATAGATTTTTCTTTTTTTTACCAGCTAAAGTAAACACATGGAACTGTGGGGACATTGTGTCACATCATCAGTAACATATAATATTTTATTATTATGACATGAATGAAAAAACAATCAATCAGTAAAGCCAGTTATCACTAATTCAGGAACTATTAATTTAAACCAGTTTTCACTTGTGAAGCGGAACACGCGTATGATGGAAATCAAATAACATGGAGAACATCTGCTCCGGCTTGACTCTCTCCAGGTGGGATCCACTCGCCAGGGTTTGAGGCAGGTGACACCCTGAGCTGTCAGTCTCTGATGAACGCTGACGGCCTCTACCTGGTGTCGTTCTACGCCCTGCTGCTCAATCTCAAGCTCTGCTGCTGCGACTACTACAGACGGCGGTCGCTGGCGCCCGTCCTCAGCCTGGTGGGTGTCAGTTTATTTTCTACCCATGAGGTCGGCCCCCGTCGGGGGGGTTTACAACAGAGACAGCCCCTATACTTGATCTGCTTGATCAGATGTTTGCTGATTTTCCTCCATCAGTTTAACGTTCACTGCAATTCAGTCTGTCCTTCTGAAAAAGACCTGAACCAAAACAAGGAACCATGAGGTCATATAAAAAAAAGTTTGGACAAATTCCATTTTTTGTTGATTTTTGAAGTGTAAATAGGTAAATTCGACCCATGCAGAAATCAGATGTTAAAAAATGAGCCTTTCTGTAAATGTTATTTCAATGTTACTTCATTGCCAAATTATTACTGCCCTTATTTCATGAGTTTGGGACTTGGTAACCACTCATGTGGCAACTGTTGATCAAGGGGGTGGAAATATTAT
Organism: Istiophorus platypterus; assembly: GCA_016859345.1. NCBI lineage: Eukaryota > Metazoa > Chordata > Actinopteri > Istiophoriformes > Istiophoridae > Istiophorus > Istiophorus platypterus. Next base: position 2,050,261 of record CM029124.1, read on the forward strand.
TCTCTAGTTAATTTACACAGCTGTTGAATACAAATAGAAAAACTCTGGCTAGTAGCTGAGCACACATGAATATTTGTTGTTTCTACTTCTACTAAATTAGAAGTAGAGACAAGAATCAAAGAAGGATGGAACAAAAGCAAAATGGAGTAGAGTTCATTAAATGATACCAGAACCCAAGTAGCAAAGAAAAAGAGAAGTTTGGAAGTTTCTACAAGTAGAAGGTAAAAGTAATAAAACAGAACGAAGTTGAGCTGATGAGAAGAAAAGTGGGAGAAAATGAGAAGATCAAATGGGAATCAGATGAATCTGGCTCAAGCCTGAATAGAAAAATATAGAATACAATATAGTACAGTTTGATGTGTGTGTGTGTGTGTGTGTGTGTGTGTGTGTGTGTGTGTGTGTGTGTGTATGTGTGTGCGTGCGTGTGTGTTTGTGTGTGCGTATGTGTGTGCATGTGCAGAAGGAGTTTGTGCGTCTGATCCAGAGCAGCGGGGTCCTCGTGGTCCTGTCCCAGGCCTGGATCGAGGAGCTGTACCACCAGGTGTTGGAGCGCAACCTGCTGGCCGAGGCCGGGTACTGGGGCTCACCGGAGGACCACGCGCTGCCACTTATCACCATGCTGACAGGTGTGCACAGGCCAACAAAGACACACACACAAACCTCATAGAATCCTAACGTAAGCCTTTTCTCACTAGACCAGAGTCACTTGAAACATCAGGTGACTGGACAGGATGATGATTTTCATTTTTCAAAACATGAGATCTCTCGTCTGTTTTTGAAAAGGATCCAAAATCACTGACATTCACACAAATAGCATCTAACATCAGCAGGTTATTATCCGATTTCTGAGTTTTGTAGAAAACAAGAAGCATTAGTTGCAGTGGAAAGTTTCCTCTACAAACTTTAGATGTGTAAGATTCACAGCTGAGTCAGGACATAATTCACCCTTTTGTCTGCATTGTCATTGTCTCCCTCTCCTCCCTCTGTCCTCCTCCTCCTCCTTCCTCCTCATCCTCTTCCTCTCCCTCCTCAGATATCGACGGTCTGGGCAGCAGCGCCATCGGCGGTCAGCTGATCAGGAGGGCGTCCAGCCAGACGCCGCTCAGCTGTGACAAGGCCGGTGGCGACGCTGTGATGGCAGGTCGGTGTAGCTCTTTAGGAGAACCGCTCCACAGCCTCAGAAACACGATGAACGTGTCGGCTCATCCGTTCACTCTCTGAATTATTCACTCGCTCAGTCTCACTGCATTAAAATCTGCAATTGTCCTACAGCATTTGCAGTTTGGAAAATGTTCTGAGGAGCCCAACCCTCCTGCACAGGGTACATTCAGCCGTTCAGTGCCCATACCCCATTGCATTGTGGGTCGTGGCGTAACTTCCCGCTACAACATGGAAAATCAGCTCAGGGCCGTGCAAAGGTTTTAGGCCCCAAGTGTAAAGAGAAGATGCACCTTGAATAATGCCTTTAATAATTTTTAATTCATCTGTGAAAAAACCTGAATCAGATCAGTCTTTGCTGTGACCCCCCCCCTTTGCCTCTAAATCAGCACCAGTTCTCCTCGGTCTACTTGGGCACAGTTCTCCAGGTTCCTTGGCAGGAAGGTTGTTCTAAGGATCCCGGAGAACCTTACAGAGTTCTCCTGTGGATTTAGTCAGTCTCAGTGTCTCTTCATCTGATCCCTGATTTGACTCCGTGACTCTGAGAACAGGTCTCTATGGGGTCCATTTGCTGCAGGACTCCTTGTTCTCCATGATTCTGGTTGTGACTTTGGACTCGTTGTTCTGCTGCAGGACGGATTCCTGACCAATCAAGACGCCTCCCTGATGGTATTAGGTGACGGGCATGAAGCGTAGCGTCCGAACTGCCTAAATCTTTTTGCATCGTGCTGTATAGGATAAAATAAACCCAGAAACTCTGGAGGATCACCATGGAAACTGGAGCAGCAGCAGCGCCAGCTAAATACGTTTACCCTGATCGCACAAAATAATCAAAACCAAAGAGTTCTGCATTAGAACAGGGACTGAATCCTGCCAGAAAGCACATTAATAATCTGACGCATATAAGAGATGCGTTTTAATATCTAAATATAATGAAAAACAAGGTTGTGTCTGATTTTTCTTGGTCATTGGTTGATTTGAAGCTTGTTTGATAGAGCAAATAATTACCTCACCAAACAAGTCGTGTTTAATGTCTGATACCTGTATATTTATTAGCAGAAAGCTGAAAGATCTTCCGACCTTCTGTCGGAAGGTGGGAGGGGATTCGTTTGCACGTTTTTCTCATGATTCAAGTTGATCAGGTTGTCTCTGATTGTGTCCAACACAAAAACCTAACCAGTGGGTTTGGCAACTTATTTTAAAATAATAAAGCATTTAAAAATGTATAGAAAAGAGAAAGAGATGAAGCAAAAGAAAAACAAAAGGCTGAGGAAAAAGGAAAAGGAGCAGGAGAGGGCAGACATAGATGGAAAAAAAGAGTCAGAGACCACCTGGACCCCCCCCCCACACACACAAACACACACACACACACACACTCACACACACACACACTCCCAAAAAAGGACAAAGGATTGGCCGGGGTTGCCATGGTAACTGCTGCTGAGTCACCTCATGATGGTAATGCTGCCTTTAAACAGCACGGATGCTCCTGACTGATGGTCTGCTGACTGTCTCATTAAAAACCAGAGAAAATCAGTGTCAGACATGTTCTGTTTTGTGTTTACATCTTCTTCTTTTCTTTTCTTTTCTCTTTTTTTTTAGGTGCTGTGTTTTCGCGCTTCATCCTCACCGGCGTCTGGAAGAACCTGATCGACGTGCTGTCCACGCCGCTGACGGGCCGCATGGCGGGCAGCTCCAAGGGCCTGGCCTTCATCCTGGGGGCCGAGGGGGTCAAGGAGCAGAGCCAGAGGGAGAGGGACACCATCTGCCTGAGCCTGGACGGCCTGCGCAAAGCTGCCGCGCTCAGCTGCGCCCTGGGTGGGTGGAACGTGCCGGTGCGTCGGTAAAGTGAGACGCCGTACGCTCACCCAACCCTTGAGGGAAACTCTCCCTTCTCCCTCCCTCGTAAGGGGGAGAGGTCAGAGGTCGGAGGGGCAGGTTCGGCCACCAAGCACCAGCCCCGGAGATGAGAACAAGTTCCAGTCTCAATCGTATTAGAGGCATTAGACTCGATTTGGTAAATTTCTGCCATGTTCCCTTTATTCTTGGCAGCTGTCAGAAGCTTTAGCTGTTCACTTCAACGTGACACTGTGTTGGGGGGGAGGCTTTGGCATGAGATTGAGACCTTATATTATTTGCATCAGTATGAGCAGTTCACTGCAGGGGATTCCCAGCACAGCGCCGGCCCAACTTCAGCACGAGCACAGTCTTGTTACATATAGAGTCAGAATAAATTTTAAAAAACAACACCTGCAGGGATTTAAATGTATTCTAATTAACATTAAATAACGTGTTGTTGAAGCTTATCGGCTCGATTGGGACAATTTCCTGTTTGGAGCCCTGAGCCCACGCCTCCCCCACACAAGGACTTCAGCCAACCTTAACTTAATTTAGCTAAATTAAATTAACCTGAAGAGGTAATTGTAAATAAACAGTATAGTTCACTGCTTGTTTATTCTGTGTTACTGACAGATAAATGCAAGCACAAAACAGCACAAAAAATAAGATTGTTGCTTTATTAAATACTTCAATCATAACAAAAAATAATAGGGACATCTCAGGTTGAATTTGCTTGTTTGGAGGCTGCTGGCAGCTGGTCCATAGCTGTCTCTAGAGCTTAGTGTCCATAAAATATTTAATCAACCAAAACGTTAGTAACAGTGGGCGTTTCAGCCTGCTGGTCGCCACTTTAACCGTCAACTGGGTTGGACTGATATAGGCAAACTGGACATTATTGCCGTCGTTGCCACTGGGAGAGACAGACAGTGGTACCGGTCTCCCCCGGACTTTAATACATAGGGTAATATATAGGGTTTATATATTTGATGCTCATGCAGCATGTGGATTTGTTTCAGTATTTATTCCAGGGAAGGTTTTGCTGAGCATTGACGTTCTTTCTCAGCTTAAATTTTTGCTTCAAATCAATGAAAATTAATTTAACACTCAACAGCTCCACAGGAGGTGAACATGGAGGCCAAGGTTTCGTACGAACTGTCAGCTGCAGATTTCAGAGAGGAGATCAGGGAACTGTAGTTTTATTTTCTGCCACTTTCAGATGTCTGAACGTGTCAGTTTCTGGCAGGGCCTCCTGACCAACAGGGAGGAAATGGCATTGAAGAGCACGAATGAAAATATGAATATGAATGTGAATTGGAATATGAATGAGCACATATTGTGCGACCTCCCCTGTTGGGAGAAAACAATATGTTGAAATGTAAATACAGAGAGGAGGAGATGATGATGCGCCCATGATGCGGTAGGACGAGAGAATGAATGAAACTGAACCGCGCATCCTCACGCTCTGTGTGCGTGTGTGTGTTTGCGTGTGTGTGTGTGCGTGTGCGTGTGTGTGTGTATGTGTGTGTGTTTCCATCTCCCAGGTGTTGCGGCCAACTGTGCGTCAGCTTTAGCCCAGATGTCTGCAGCCTCATGTGTGCAGGAGGAAAGGGAGGAGAAGGAGGTGGGAGAGACAGGAGACGCCATCACACAAGGTACTAACAAATTCTGCTAGTAACTAATGTAATGAATACACACACACACACACAAACACATGCACTTTCATAAACAATACCCCCACACATAAAAAAACACAACACACATTTTGAGTTGACAGCTTTGGCTTTTTTAACATGATCAAGGGCTAAAAGCTCAAAGAAACATAGATCTGGATGATTTTTCTTTTTATTTATTAAATAGTGGATTAAAAAGAAAATGGAAAGACGTCATCTTTCATTCAGAAAGTTTACGCTTTGAGCGTCGACGCTTCCAGATGGTGAGGACAAGACAGTAAGTGTTTTGCTGAATGTGATTTCATCTCTTTACAAACTGAATCTTCATGGAGTGGTGTGTGTGCGCGTGTGCATGTGTGTGTGTGTGTCATGCGCCCGTCCAGTGAAGCAGCGCTTGGAGCAGATCGGACGTCCTCAGGGCGTCCGCCTCCACACAGCTCATGTCCTGTGCATGGACGCCATCCTGAACGTGGGGCTGGAGATGGGGAGCCACAACTACGACTGCTGGCCACACGTCTTCAGGTTGGAACACACACACACAAACACACACACACACACACAAATGCGTATTGCGATGAACTGCAAAATGCACGCAACAATTTTCTCTGCTACCCACTTTTCAAAAGGACTATTAGACTAATTTTTCTTCAAAGAAAACTTCTGCTTTTGTAATACATTACTTCTATTTCCTATTTGAATAATAAATATTCATGTTTAAATTTCCATTCAAAAAAACTAGGGAAGATTAAAGGGAGTAAATTTCCCTTTTTGTCATTTGAAGAGACGCTGTGCCTCAGCGGCTTTGGAGAAAAAAAGAAAAAACCTGGTTGTTCTGTTTACATTCTGTTTACGTTCCCACTACATTAGGAAGATGTTGTTGAGTCTCTTGGGGCATTTTTGAAAACGATGAAAACATGAAAACAATCTGAAAACACATTATTTTTGGTGTTCATGAGGTGGAAACCTGGAGATAAATTCTTGCTTGAGTTCTAATTTTCTGTTGCACCTCCTTATTTTCTCACCCCCCCCCCACTTCTTCTTCCTCTCCTCCTCGCTCAGGGTGACTGAGTACATCAGCTCCCTGGAGCACACCCACTTCAGCGACGGCTCGTCGCAGCCATCATCCCTGACCACCATCACCCAGCAGAGCCAGCAGGCGGCCGGCGCGGTGGACCTGGGCCTGGAGCTGAGCTGCGAGCCCAGCCCCGAGGCCTCGGAGCTGGGCCTGAGCCAGCCGGTCATCCAGCCCCTGTCCATCCAGGAGCTGCTGAGGGAGAATGGCAGGGGGGGAGGGCGAGGCCTGGACCTAAAGGGTGGCAGCCTGATGACGGGGACCAGCGCGTCCAAGGCCGTGTGTACGCTGTCGACGCAGGCCGACAGGTGGGGCGGGGACACAACGCTGAATAAGTATCACAATAACGTTGTACATTTAACTCTATAGTCATGTACGGATGGTAATTCATTTAAGCCATTGTTCACTAATAAGTGTATTTTTAATCTCGTCATGAATCTGTATTCGTAGTCTCTATAGCATTGGTGACAAAAATGTCCTTGTCTTTATCTAATAATATAAGATATAATATGTGCTTCTAAAATGTGCAGAAATATCCTTCTATCAGTTTAATTGCACTGAGCAGTTCTGCCTTGTCGAATAGCACTGAAACAATTTGTAGATAAACCAGAAAACTGATTCATAATTTCATGAAGTCATTTATGAGGTGAAAGTACAAAAATTTTGCTGGTTCCACCTTCTCACATCTTTATATCTTTATTTCACTGTAAATTTGATATTTTTGGAGGATGTTGCCTTGAGATCTGGAAACACTTTTTGGGTCACATTTAAACAAATCAGTTAATGAGAAAAATAAATCATTATTTTTTCTTTTAATCAGAAAGGAAAAATAATGGCTGCCGACACAATATTCACATCCACGATTTTGATATTTAAGGTGGGAATTTTTGGAGGATTTATCCTTTTAAATGGTCTGACTTTTTTCGTTTGTTTTAGCAAGTACAAGATGAAGATATTTCCCATTTCACCCTGAATAAATTGGATTTTCAACATTAAGTTTTATGAAGTTTAAACCTTAATATAATAACGAGAGCTACCTGCTCCTGTCCATTGACAGTGGGCTAATAAAAAATGTCCCTTTCACTGTTGTCATCCTGTTAAATCGGCTGCCGGCATTGCGCTGACTCCAAACGAATTCAGCTGCCGGAGCCGCATTAACATCCGCTGACGTTTGGTTTCTCGGCAAACGACAGCCACAAGATGGCAGCAGCAGAGCAGAGTGTTTATTTTAGCCATGGTTCGCAAATATATATATTTTTAGTCTGTTTATAGATCACTATATTAACGGTCTTTATTCCACTGTTTACAGAAACATAATTTATATAATAATGTGAGATACAGTTTTATTTTTGCAGTTTCAGTTTTGTCTTTGTAAAGACTCATGTGGTTTCTGGACCCTGAGACATTTTGGGGACGTTTGTTTGGTCCTGACGTCTTCAAGTGGCCGAAGAAGACGAGATTTCAGGTTTAAATTAACCATCAGGTTTAGGTCGAGGGTCCTCACAGATGTAGTGACAAATGTTTACAATTATGTTTGTGTGTGTCTAGTTTATTCCCTGGCTCAACCAGCCACACACACACACACACACACACACACACACACACACACTTGCTGCAGCAGTATCTATGGAGGATCCTGTGTGTGTGTGTGTGTGTGTGTGTGTGTGTGTGTGTGTGTGTTTGTGTTTATTCCAAGGATCATCTCTTATGCAACCATTTATCTGCGCTGCTTTTAGGGGGCGAATAAAATAAAATGTTCCCTCTGATCTTTCGGAGCAGATGGACCCGTCACATCTACAAGCTGAACCGGTGCCAAAACATAGTAAATACGGCTCTGCACAGGGCGCCCCCCCCCCCAAAAAAAAACTAAACCTAAAGGACAAACCCACTGCAGTTCGGCCTTCACACTTTGTTCCCTCAAAGTCTGACTAATCCGCAGTTTACTTTGAAATTCTTTTTATCAGGGACGGTTTTCACATTATATAATTTTCACCTTGATTCACTTTACATTTTTGGCCCATCAAAAGAAACTTCTGTTGAAGCAGCTGTTTAAATAATCTGCGATGTTTTGATGATTTTCTATGATTTTATGTTTATGTCTATAGTGGAGATGTTCACAGGGATGTCATGAAACTCTTTCTGCATGTTTGTGTGTGTGGTTCTGTGTGTGTGTGTGTGTTCCAGGTTGTTTGAGGAAGCAGCCACCAAACTGAACCTGGTGGGTCTGGTCGGGTTCCTGCAGCAGCTGAGAAAAGCCTCTCAGTCTCAGCTGTTTGACTCTGTGACCGAGACTGGAGACTATTCGCTGGCGATGCAGTGCAGCGTACCTGCAGCGTGCCTGCACACGCACACACACACCTGCAGCGTCTTGGCACACACACACACACACACACACTAAAGTTCCCATAATCCCAAAATTAAACTTTATTAAATCGGTGTGTACAGGTTATGTCTAGAATCAGGGAGTGAAGAAGGTCCACCTTTACTTCAGGTGGTTTCCTCTATCTTTCCTTTCTTTTGAGGCCATTTTTTCCCATTTACAAACATAGTGTCTCTCACTTATCAAGCAGTTTCCTTTCAACACATTAAAAAAATAGATTTTTCAGATTAAAAATAGCCTTTTCTTTCCCCGCCGCGTTTCCACAGGCGAGGCCAAGTCGACGCTGGACCGGCGCAGCGCCCTCCATCTGTTCCGCCTCAGCGAGGCCATGCTGCGCATTGTCAGGAGCAAGAGCCGGCCCCTGCTGCACATGATGAGGGCCTGGAGTGTGGTGGCGCCGCACCTGGTGGAGGTGGGGAGCTGCAGCCCTCCGTTAGAAAGGGGGAAAGAGTTCAACATGGATCTGGTCACCTCTTTAAGTGTGAGTAAAAAGTTGTTTCTGCGTCCAGGCGGCGTGCCACAAAGAGCGCCACGTGTCCCAGAAGGCCGTGTCCTTCATCCACGACGTCCTCACGGAGGTGCTGACCAGCTGGGCGGAGCTCCCCCACTTCCACTTCAACGAGGCGCTGTTCCGGCCCTTCGAGCACATCATGCAGCTGGAGCTCTGTGACGAGGACGTGCAGGACCAGGTAGAGTCCGTGACGAAGCGGGAAAGTCAACGTCACATTTTTAACCCTGAATTAACCGCAACGATCATTAACCCCCCCCCCCAACCCCCCGCAGGTGATCACGTCAATTGGCGAGCTGGTGGAGATGTGTTCCCCCCAGATCCTGTCGGGGTGGAGGCCCCTGTTCAGCGCACTTAGAACCGTCCACGGTGGCAAGACCGACACCAAGGACTACCTGCTGGGAGAGTACTCCATGGGTACGTCCGACACGGTGTCCCGAGACCAACACACACTGGCTCTGATTTTAAAAAAGGAATAATGATTATAACAACCTGCAGTTCATCATATCACACTCCTAAAAGTGGGCTGCTTTGAAGCATAAAATAAAAATATTTGGCAGTAAAATAAATGGTTAGTTGTTATTTGACTTTTTTTTATCTCTTTTTTTCCATGCATCCCTCATCTGTCTCTTCCTGCCTTCTTCTTCACCTCTTCCCACCCTCTGCCCCCCCCAGGGAAGTCGCAGGCCCCGGTGTTCGATGTCTTCGAGGCTTTCATCAACACCGACAATATCCAGGTTTTCGCCAACGCCGCCACCGACTACATCATGTGCCTCATGAAGTTCGTCAAAGGCCTAGGTTTGTCTCTCGTGCTTTTTTTTTTTTTTAATCTTTAGATATGAATTTTATCTTTTTTCACTTGGGTTGTTTCCTACTTTGCACAGTAACAGAAAAATAAATAAATCAATTTTCTTCTACAGTGTTTTGCAGCTAAACCGTTATTTTCTGTGTGACTGTGTGTCCATTTGTAGGAGAGGTGGACTACAAGGAGATCGGAGACTGTGTCCACGTCTCGGGCCACAGCTCCACCGACCTCTGCCTGCCAGCTCTCGACTACCTGCGCAAATGTTCCCAGGTGAGAAACCAGCGAGATAAACAAAAATATATATTTTGGCATGTCCTTCTCTAGACCGTCCCCATAAGTAAAACTTAAAGCGATGCGAATCGTTGTTGAGACTATTTGTGTGTATTTTTTGCCCCCCCCACCCGTGTATCAACGGTGCCCCGGTGTGCGTTCCCCTGACAGCTGCTGGCTAAGATCTACAGAATGCCGTCCAAGCCGGTGTTCCTGGGGGCGCGGCTCGCCAGCCTGCCGATGAGGTCGCAGGAGCGCTCCATCAGCAGCGAGGACGGGATAGACTGCATCCTCCAGGAGTTCGATGATGACACAGGTGAGGACTTATACTGTCTTTCCTCTTTATAACCCCCCCCCCCCCCCCCACCACCACCACCACTCCCTCTTCAACCCACCTGTGGTTTATTCTGTCCCAGGCCTGATCCAGGTCTGGATTTTGCTGCTGGAGCAGCTCACGGCGGCCGTGTCCAACTGTCCTCGGCAGCATCAGCCCCCAACCCTGGAGCTGCTCTTTGCCCTGCTCAGAGAGGTCACCACTGTACCGGGTAACACACACACACACACACGGATACGCAGACACACAAAAACAGACACACAAAGACACAAACACAGATGCAGACATAGACACACACAGACAGATACACCAACAGACGAACACAGGCACACACAAACACTGAGATACAAACCAGACACACACAGACAAACAAAGACGCACACTGAGAGATAAACACATAGAAACAGACACGCACGCACACACACACACACACACACACACACACGAGAAAACTGTGTATCTGAGCGTTTCCGTACGTGGAAGCATGGTCAGCCTCACCTGCCCCCCCCACCCCCTCCCGTCCTCCCAGGTCCGGGGTTTGCCATCTTCTCCGTCATCCAGCTGCTGCTTCCCGTGATGTCACTGTGGTTGCAGCGTAGCCGTGCCGAACACTCTTACTGGGATGTAGCGGCAGCGAACTTCAAACACGCCATCGGCCTGTCGTGCGAGCTGGTGGTGGAGCACGTCAACAGCTTCATCCACTCCGGTGAGAGGCGGCCCTGCGTGTGTGTTTGCGTGTGTGTGTTTTTGTGTACCTGCACATCGGGAGCAGGAAGGTTTGGCGTCGCACTCGAGGGCTCGGTGCCGACCAGAGTTTGGGACAGAAGTTAGTCTCTCATCCTCACTGTTTCCTTAAGTTTCCCTCTGTGACTTGAATGTTCAACATCTGTTGCTTCCTCTTCTTTATTGAAAATTTAGCGTCTTTGAAATATTAAAACATTAATCATCAAATTAGTTTGATGCGCGATAAACACCAAGCTACTGATGCTGTTTTTAAGTATTACTCTGTTGAAAGCTTCAGGAATGCTCAATTATTTTGAATAAGGTCAGTTTAAACTATCATTTCCTGCAGCTACCGTTGGCTCTGATTTATCGTTTAGATCATAGGAAATAATTTACATGAAGGGAAAGAAGATAAAGGGATAAAAGAAGGTGAGACACATCTGATTAAATACGAACCTTGATTTTATTTTTCAACCTCAGGGCCCATTGTCCCACTGTCCTCCTCTTCGTTCAGATTGAACCGTGGAGACTCCGGCTCCGTCCCACGTGCTCTCAAGCTGACTTGTGTGTGTGTGCGTGCGTGCGTGCGTGCATGTGTTGTGTGCGTGTGCGATTATGTTTCCTGCCTCTCCCTCTTTGCAGACATCGGCTACGAGTCCCTGATAAACCTGATGCTGAAGGACCTGTTCAAGCTGTTGGTGGCCTGTGTGTCCGAACCGGCGGAGACCATCTCCAGAGTCGGCTGCTCCTGCATCAGGTGATCACGGTTCCTCTGGATCCGTCACCACGGCAAAAAACCACGTGGATCCTCTGTTTCTGTCTGTTCTGAGTCGGGGCAGAATATTTAAAGGTTTTATATCAAAATCACAGATTACAAAGGGAGTTCATGCCCAAATTATTAACGAGGCCTGAACCAGCTGCAAGAGGAGATTGTTTTAGTCATCGATGGCCAATATCATCCGTTGCTTGGTAACATGAGTTTAGTAAATTGTAAACATAAACACTGTAGTTTTTTATGGCTCGGCCCTTCTTACATTTTACCATCCTGCTGATGGAAATACTCACATATTTTCTCTGATCTGAGAAGCACCTGCTAAAACCTACACAAAATTATTGAATCCTAAAATGATTTAAAAATACATTTTTTAAATGATAATAAACTTTTAAAATTTTTTTAAATACATTTTTTTATGTATACATTTTTTAAAATTGTTATACAACTTGATTATGAACCGATCCGCTTAGAGCAGAAGTCAAAGAGACTCAGAAAAAGACGATTTGTTGATCGTAAAAAAATAGAATAGTGCCCGACTTATCCTTGTTTTTGTGTTTAGTTTTGTATAAAGTGGGTTATTGTAGATTGAATTTTTCTCTGGTTGATTTACCCATTGTTTCCTGTTTTTTTCTAATGTCCCCTGTGTCCAGATACGTGTTGGTGACGGTGGGTCCGGTCTTCACAGAGGAAATGTGGAGGTTGGCCTGCTGTGCCCTGCAGGATGCTTTCTCTGCCACACTAGAGCCCGTCAAGGTATGGGCACGTGCACACACACATACACACACACACACATACACACACACATACACACACACACACTCTCACATACACACACACAGCTGTGTAGAGATATAAGGTCATATATGCTCTCATGTCACATGTCTCATGTCAGCAGACACACAAACGTATACAGACAGGACGCACTGCCAGGTAAGAAAATTAACAAACACACACACATAACAAAGCCCTCCTTCACACACACACAAACACACACACACACACACACACACACACATACTCTCACACTCAACGGGCCAGTCCATACACTGCACATAATCCATCCCCCAATCTGAAGCTGCTGTTTGGGACAGGAGTAATCTGAAAGCCTTCGCCGTTAATACTGTCAACATGCCGACACTCCACATTAAGCTTGATAACCCCAGTTAACCTCACACACACGCATGCATGCGCAGACACACAAAAACAAGTGTACACACACATATGTATATATGAAGGGTAATGAGCCAAAGTCACACTAGAGGGGAAAGTAAATGCCCAAATCTGATTGGCCATTGGTGGTGGTTGATCTATAAAAGCTGAGCTTGCGGTTAAACGAGCGTTTTGGATGGTTTCCCAGCATGCTCTGCTTCGTGAGGACGTGAGGAGAACCGTGTTAATTTGCCTGCATGGACGAGGTGTTTTGGTGTCGTGGGAGATCACCGAGACCACCGAACCCCTGCTGTTCGGTTTCAGCTGCAGGCTGAACGCTAGCAACAGCGTTTTGTGTGTGTGTGTGTGTGTGTGTGTGTGTGTGTGTTTGTGTGTGACAGTAGAGGTGACACCACCAGGCATTTTATCAGTGGATGCTGTGTGTTCCTGCGGTTCTATGGCAGTTGCCTGACAGCCTGTAACTAAGCAGCTTTCCAGCTTAGAGCCACGTGTGTGTGTGTGTGTGTGTGTGTGTGTGTGTGTGTGTGTGTGTGTGTGTGTGTGGATTCAAAGTGAGTGATGATGATGATGTTGATGTTCTTATTGCCATTGACAGATTTTCTTTGCTTGTTTCCAGAAAATATGACTTTGGGGCTTGTAATGCACCAAATGAGTTGTGGTTATTTATCGGGGAAAAAAAACAGCTGAAATGTTGTGTCCCTTGTTTTGTTCCTCGTTCTCTGTGAAGTTTGTGGTTGAATTTGTTTATCGGATGAAAAACTGAGTCAAAGGTGATTAAAAGAATAAATAAATAAATAAAGCTGGACTCACGCTCTTGTGTTGACAATGTATCAGGAGCCTTTAGGTCTTAAAACCCGCATCTCGGTTTAATATCTAAAATCTCAACCTATATCTCGACGTGTTCCAGCCACTCTGGCAGACATGCTGTAGTTTTGTTTATGTAACGGCTTTATTGAATATGTTGCATGGGGGGGGGGGGCTGAAAGTATTGTTTTAATGGGGCACAACAAATCTATTCAGGTCTTATGGCTGGTTTATGTAAGAGCTCCTGTTAACCAGTGGCGTGTCACGGCTGTGATTACGTACTGAGCAGTGACCTTTAGAATTATGTCGGCCTGTTTTCCATGTTTTACGTGTGTGGATAAATTATGTTACACGTCTCGTGGTGAAATGGGACGGACGGGGACAATTTAGTTCCCTTTCTTCCTGCTGTTTGATGAGGATGTGTTTTTTTTTTTTTCTTGATAGTAAACAGTAAATTCTTATGAATGTTTCATTATTAGTAACGACATTTTTTCACATTGGAGGTCCAAGAAATAGAAAAAAAGAATTTTAAAGTATTTGAATTAGATTCATATGTCAAGATGAGTAATTTCTTCATCGATGGGGTTCTGGGGCCTAAAGACAGAGTCCTGGTTTAGAGGAGAACAAGATTTAGAACAAGATTTAGTAGGTTTTGTTTGCTCTGTTATATACAGATTCACATTCAGATTCAGATGTATCAGATTCAGTTTCAGATTCAGATTCAAATGTAGGACACTGGCGTCCTTGACCAAAGCTTACACTATGTAGACGTCAGTCCTTAACGTGTAGCTTATGTTTTCATACTCATTAACTCGTGAACCTTGACTGGGTTTATAGAAAGCTGATTCTACTTATAAGCAACACATTCAGGTCATATGTAATATAACGTATAGACTGTATATAACTATAATACCAAGAACTCGCCATGAAATCTACTTTTTTTTTCATCTGCTGCTCTAAAGTTAAGACAGATTCACAAGCTTTCACCATTTTAATGAAAAACAATTTCATAGAAATTGGCCCGTGTGATGAAAACAGCAGTTTTGAATGATGCATAAAGTTCATATAAAATGTAGTTTAAGTTCATGGGGTTTTTCTTCTTGTTTCCTGTTCCTGTTTTCAATTTGTATATTCAGAAAATCTTTGGGTGTGACTCTCGATCGTCCACCTTTCCCTTATAATCTCAATAATCCTGAATCTACCGAATAAATAATATAAGATCAAACACATCAACCTTCATCTTCTGTTGGACTGAATCTTATATAATGTGTTGGACAACGTGATAAAAGTGAGAAGAAAGTGGTTCAAATTCACACAGGCAGATATGAAAGTGGTTGCAGAACTTTTATAACGGTTTCCCAGCTTTTTAACTTGACGCAGGTCGATCTCAACATCGCGCTCTCTCTCTCTCTCTTCTCTCTCTCTCCTTGTGTCTCCACAGAACCTTCTGGCGTGCTTTCACAGCGGCTCCGACAGTTTCTCCGGCGACGCCTGCGAGGTGAAGGTAGCGGCCCCGTCTCATTCGCCCTCGGCCGAGGCAGAGTACTGGAGGATCAAGGCCATGGCTCAGCAGGTCGGCGTGGCTTGAGCGCTGCATGATAACCGCGACGGACGGGACATTTGCCGCCGCTTTACCCTGAAAACTCCTTGATCCGAACTTTGTGTCTAACACGAAGCTAAGCAATAGTCTTTGTTCTGTCTCTTGAAAAAGAAAACAATAATGTTACTGGGTGAGAAAAATAAGCCTGAAAGCTGAAAGTTTCCCCTCAAATCAGAAGTTAAACGTACTCCCGGGGTCGTGAATGCCTGTTTCGCATTTGTTTATATGTGCACAGTATGTTTAAATCAATTTAAACACAAAGATATTGAAATTTTGTTGATAATTTAGATTTTAATTGGCCTATACTGCTGCTTTATTGATCCTGTGCTGGTTGAATTAATAATTAACATTATTGTACTATATTTTTGACCAGAAATGTCTGAAAAAAAGAGTATTTTTAAACCCAAGACACCATCCTGTTAAAAATATATAAATGATGTCCTGAACTAAAACTATTAGAGCGTTAATGAGCTTCTCTCTCACTCTCTGTCCAAGGTCTTCATGTTGGACACCCAGTGCTCGCCGAAGACGCCCAACAACAAGGACGGCTTCGAGCACGCTCAGTCCTGCGTTCTCATCATCGAGCTGCCGTCTGATCAGCAGTCCAACGGACACGCCCAGAAGAGGTGGACACGACGCGCACACACACACACACACAGAAGCATGGCTTGCCCTATGTGTGATGATAATTAACTGACATGAATGAATTCATTTTCTAACTCAACCCAACAAAACTAACCAAAACTCTTAGATACGTGTTAGAATTTCCAGATTTACTAAGTTCAGAAGTCCTTTTTAGGACATCAGGAGTTTATGCATCTGGACGTTGACGTATCGATCCATGCACCTAATTTGTTTTTTTTTTTAAAAAAGCAAAAATGTTCCTAATACTTGGCATAGCTGATTTTTTTTCTGTTTTGGCCTTTTGGGTACAAGTTTATTTCAAAAGCCAGGGTTTAATTAGCCGCCAACCATATTGTGATAGAACACGTCGGCTGGTGTGTGTTATGTCCTCCAGGTCCGTTTTCTACTGTGTGACGAGCCCTTTAGTTTACAGCTGGTTTTTGGGGTTTTTTGAGAGACTTAATTGAGACGGAAATTTAGAATGAAGAACAGAAATATGTAGTTGGTGTTCGCATGTTTATTTTCTGAATTAAGACAGAAAAACTAAATCAGGACATTTAAAAGTTTTATTTGATAAGAAAAAAACCTGACTGGGAGCACACAGACTCTGAATCTCACTCTCACTAACTGTCTCTGCTTGTCTCTCTGCTGCTGTGGTAACAGGAAGATTGGGTAAGGCTGTTTTTCTCTGACACGACTGTGTTTATTAGATTTAACAGGGAGAAAAATGCAGCGCTGCTCCGTACGGGTCTGTGTTGCCTCTAACGTCAAACCCCCAGATTCACCGATAGAGCTGCACAATGTGGAGAAAATACATGACGGGTAGCGGTTCTGATATTCTGAATATTCATTACACTTTTAACTATACTGTAGTAAACTGCTGACACAAGTCTGCTGACTCATTTTACTGTAACACTGCAAACATAGTACACGGAGCGACATTGTGCAGCTCTATCCACAAACTGTACCTGCATGTTGTGCAGTGTATCTCTTTGTGCACTGATTTTTACATTGCTGTGTGCGTGTGCGTGTGTGTGTGTGTGCGTGTGTGTGTGTGTGTGTGTGTGTGTGTGTGTGTGTGTCACCTGTAGCATCTTGTCCATGGCATGACACACACAGACCTTAGGCCTGTTGAAGTGTGTGTGGATCCCTGCTATTTTATGTTTTAGTGTGTCAGTATTTACCTGAACCATCCACAGTGTTTAACCGTGAGATGTGATGACAGTTGAGACAGTCAAAGAAAAAAAGAAACGAATTTGCTTGTGACACAAACACGATTATTAATCAAGCAAATGATAACTGTTCATTAAAGCTTTTCTTTTTTTTTAACTGTTTGGTTGTTCACTGCTTCATGTAGAAATTCAATATAAAACAGTGTCACTTCTGTATCATAAAAAATGTTATTACCCAGACAGTTTGTTTTTTTTCCAAATTAGATTAATTCTATTGGGCTTCACTGGCAAGGGAAATGTATATAGCTCTTCTATAAATTCAGCTAAAGACAAATTATTTTCCTCATGAGCCACAGTACAGTTGCAATTAAACTGGTTTATCACGGTGCAATTACTGCAGCGAATCAGTCATTTCTTACTTGATTTCATTCAGTTTTTAAGAGAACTTAATGAACGCGATTTGACCTTCGTCCCCGTCTCTTGATCCCTGCAGGATCCCGTTCCGGACCATCGTGGTGAGCCTGCTGTCCCACCAGGTCCTGCTCCAAAACCTCTACGACATCCTCCTCGAGGAGTTCGTCAAACAGCCTGAGGGTCACGAAAGGGTCACGCCCGTGACCTCCGACCCCAGCAGGCCCGCAGCGGGCTTCCTGCGCTACATCTCCATGACTAATTTGGCCATAATCCTGGACCTGCTGCTGGACTCTTACAGGCCAGTGCAACAAGAAATTTGTGATCCTGCTAAATATGTAACGGCTTTATTCCATCTGATTGAATAGGGATGTGGATCAGTTTTACGAACACAAACCTGTTGCTCTGTGCCCTTGCAGGACCGCGCGGGATTTCGACACCCGGCCGGGCCTGAAGTACCTGCTGATGAAGGTGTCGGGTGTGGGTGGGGCAGCGAATCTTTACCGTCAGTCCGCCATGAGCTTCAACCTGTACTTCCAGGCCCTGCTGTGCGCCATCCTCAGCCAGTCCGAGAGCATGACGGCGCAGCAGGTGAGACCAGCTGCCACAAACCCTCTCAGCAGTTTTTGATTTCGCTTCGTTTTCATTTGATTTTATGTTATATTTTTATTGAAGTTCCATTTTTAGTTTAAAGCTGCATTCACACATTTTTGCAGGGACAAACCCACAGAGGAGTCTTTTGTATATTAACTTTATAAGGTTTATAATATGTCTGACATGTGCCTGATCTTTAGCTTTGATGAAAAATAAATTCCGCTCTAAGGTGGTTTTCATTTGGCTTCACCAGTTTAGTTTTTCAGTTTTTTATTTGATAAAAGTCCAAGGTTTTTTTTAACTGTACTCTTGTGTTTTCATTAGGTTTAATCAAAGAAGTTTATAGTGGGTATTTTTATATGTTTGGATCAAGTATATTTAACAAAAAACATTGAATATAACTAGCTCATTTTGTCATGTACCTACTAATAATAATGATAATAATAATAGTGATAGTAATAATGATAATATTAACATTAATGTGCGCCCCACGGCATCTAAGGACTCCACCTACTAAATACAAGCACCACATCTTAACATCTTAACTACCACCTAGAAACGCAGTGGTAACCACCAAGCAAAACATTAACTAACACTGTGAAGATAGACACTTGAACCTTTCTCCGATGCGTTCAGGTGAAGCGGATCCTGTACGAGGAAGAGGAGGGGAGCTCTGACTCTTCCCATCCCGGGTCTGCTTCCTCAGAGGACGAGGACATCTTCGAAGAGACGGCACAGGTGACGCACCGGACAAGCGGCAAAAAATAAAATAAAATAAAAACAAGTAAATGATCCCCTGGATCAGTCTCCCGATGCAGCTCTCTTTTAGTTGTTTCTGGAACATTTCATCCCCCTGATGCAACAGGATGATGGATTACTTGTGTTTTTGTTTTGTTTTTTTATATTAAATATCTTCTCAACCCCTTCCCTCTCCACCTCCTCGGCAGGTCAGCCCCCCTCGCGGTCGAGACAAGCGCCACCAGTGGCGAGCCCCGATCCCGTCGCTCAGCGTGCAGCCGCTGGGCAGCGCCGACTGGGCCTGGCTGGTCAAACGCCTCTACAAGCTGTGCATGGACCTGTGCAACAGCTACATCCAGATGCACCGCGACCTGGAGAGCACGCTGGAAGAGACGGCACTGCTGAGGGGGGGCGCCGCCGGGGGGGAGCATGTCTTCTTCCTGCCCCTGTTCCAGTCCGAGACCTCCACCCCGACGTCGACCGGCGGGCTCTCGGCCAGGGGGACGCCCTCGGAGGAAGGCGGGTACAGGTCTCAGACGGCAGACGCGAGTGTGGCATCACCGGGGGACACGCCCACGCCCAGTCCGGGGTTCAGGTCTGACCGTCGTCACATCACACATCAGACGAGGTAAAATTTACCGTGTTGATCCGCGACTCATTCCTGTCTCCTCACAGCTGCACGGGCAGTCTGCCCCACCACTTCCGGACCGGGGGAGAACGGAGGGACTCAGGCGTCACGTCCAGCTCGTTGGGAGGGGCCGTCGGAAAGAGAAAGGACTGGTGGGAAAGCGCCGGGAACAAGCTTTACACCATCGCCACGGACAGAACCATCAGCAAGCTGATGATGGAGTACAAGCGCAGGAAGCAGCAGCAGCAGCAGCCGCAGCAGAGCCACGTCAACCTGTTCATGAAGGAGCAGGGCCGGGCAGCGGCGGCGGGATCGGCGGGGGGAGGGGCCGTCGGAGAGAGAAGGGGCCCCGTGGAGCCACAGAGGCCCCCGCAGAGACCACAGCAGCTAGTGGACCAGCAGGGGCCCCCGCTGAGGCACTCGGTCAGCGCAGGGCCCGAGGTCCTGAGGCAGGAGAAGAGGCCGCGGTCGGGGTCCACCATCAGCTCCCACAGCATCTCCCTGAGGGACTCGGAGGCTCAGATACAGGTACGGTGGGCGGGTGACAGGGGTAGAATAGAAAAGAGGAATCTACTTTACGAAGAATTAAACCCATCAGACAGAGAAAAGCAATAATAATCACATGCAATCAATTTTTTTTTCAGCCTTTGTCACCTAATTTCAATAGATAGATAGACTCAGATTAGGGTAAAAGAACATTTTTATTGGTTTTGTAAGATTTTACAGGTTTGTAAATATTTAATATAATTACAAAGGCTGGTTCCAGGAGAAACATGAGATTCCTAATGGCTTAAAAATTGAAGGAACGTTCACCAAAATGTGAAAATCTGTTCCATTTCTCAGTTCTTTTGATCGACAGGTTTAAGAAAAGAGGTTTTAGATTAAATAACACTTAGGATTCTGCTTTATGATTTTGAATTAATTTTAACATTGGAATTAGATTCGATGAAGTTTGGGTAAAGCAAAGTTTAATGTTAAGGATTCAGGAGTGTGTTTAACATGAAAATCAGAGCTAGTTTCCCATTAGGGTCATAAAGCACAATTGTACTCCGGACAAAATAAAATGTGGCTGTCTCATGTTTAATGTTTGTTCAATGTCACGGTGGCGACAATGAGTCACGTCAATTGACTCTCGAGACTCTCACTTCGGCTATAAATGAACGTCCAGGGTTGTACTTGTACTTGAGCTGCTTGACTAAATCCCCTGTCTCCGCCCCCCTAGGCCTGGACCAACATGGTCCTGACCCTCCTGAATCAGGTCCTCCTGCTGCCGGACCCGTCCTTTCTGGCGCTCCAGCCAGCGCTCTACCCCTGCCTCAGCCAGCTCTCCTGCCACGTGACCGACGCCCGCGTCCGCCAGGCGCTGCGCGAGTGGTTGGGCCGCGTCGGCAGACTCTACGACATCATCCTGTGACGCCCGTCGGCGGGGCAGGGGGACGGCGGGGGGCGGCGGATGTTCGGTCGGTCAGCGAGGGACATAGACACGACAAACACGTATCACATCGTTTCTGTGGACTGGTTTGACGGCCGTCTTGCCACAGGTTTGATTGCGGGAGAGGAGGAGGACGGCAGACATCTTGTGACATCAGGGTAGACGACTGGATGGCTGGTTGAAGGACGCGGCGGGAGGAATGAAGGGTCTGATGGTTTGTGAGGGATTTTGACTGTGAAGAATATTTCTGCCTCTTGTTCCTTGGTTGTTAATTTCCACAAAAATGAACATGCAAGAGAGAGCGCACACACACACACACACACACACATTGTATCAAAGCTTTTCAATGTGATTTGCTTCTTATCAGTTTGGCAAAACAGATTTGCAGAATTGACCCTAATTTTGGCTCATTAGCATTGTAGTGTCACAAGATAAATGCATATCAGCAGTGAATCATGGGTATCGCAGTTCACTTGCACACGTTCCCTTTACCGCAGTGATATTTACACTGACTGCATCGCTGCGTTTCTCGGTGTCAGCTGCTGTCGCTGTGTTTAGTAACATGCAAAGAAGAAAAGAATCTCCTCCTCCTCGTTTTTACGGCTTTACCATTACCGCCCCCTGCAGGAGTGTGTGTGTATCGCGTCACCCGCGCGTGCGCACGTGCATTGCATATATTCACGAGCTCATGGAGCATGAGACACAAGCAAAAGAGACAAACGGAGGAGTCAAGCACATCTGGCTCCGAGGCACCGCAGGTGGTCGAGAACTCCTCATGGCGCCGTCGGGATTTTTGCAACCGGAGCAACGTTTTCATCGCTTTTTTTGGGGCCGCTGCTGGTTGTGAGAACGATGATGGAACGACGGTGAGACTTAGGGCGAGCCGCCACTTCCCGTTCTGAGCATTAAATGCAAGTGGGGTGGTGGGGGCACGTCTCAGTCCTGCCCCCCCCAGGGATAGTCACTGCACCTGCCGGTACCAAAGGACGACGCCAAGATCAAAACCGCGAGAACCTGTGTTTAAAAGCTGAAAATGCCATTTAATACGTATATTTCTTCAGAGTCCCAATGGGGCTACATCACGTCCGGCGGACTCTGCTGAGAACCCGTGTTCTGCGTTTGATCCGATTGTATATGAATGTTCCTCCCTGCTGCGTATTTTCTATATCCAGCGTCCCTTCACTCATATTCACCTATTGAATGTCTTTGCTTATCATTCACTCCTTGTGGAATGTTCTTTTTTTTTTTTTACCAAAATGGGGCACTCAAGTACTTATTTTAACCAAATACCACGTATATTAATCATATATAGGTGTTGCCCTGCTGTATATGCTATACATGTTATTTTTGCTGCTTATATATGTACAGTTATTTATGTAAATGGTTTATTATTTAAAGTATTTCATGTGTTATATTGAGCATATTCTATTTTTTTTTCTTCATATTTTTATGCAGCGTTGTTTATGCTGACCTGATATTGTGCCGTTTGTTCCTTTGTTTTCATGTTGCTGTGTTAAAGGGCCTTGATATTTTCTGCATCTGGGTTTAGATTAGATAAGATTAGACTGGATTTGGTCTTTTAGTATTCAAAGGATTTTGGACCAGGTCCAACCTCCACCAACTAATTTAACAATGGCACCGTAATGATAAAGGCGCTTTTATGCTCTGGCGTCCGACCTAAATGTTATCACAAGAGCTGTGGTTGGTCGGCTCGGTAGCATCGCAATTCCGGCTCCTCCTTCTTCACTGCTGTTGTTCAGACCGTCTCCTCCGACATCTTCTTTCGTTTCTGCGTCGCAGTAAATTCAGGAGAACTAAAACTTGATCTTGATCCCAAGAAGATGAACCCTATTACCATTTATGAACCCTTGATCTTTCCTGAAGCGACAACCCAAAACTTCCGCTTGTTCCATGTTCAGTGTCAAGATTCATGGCCGAGAGGTTTCCTTGAAAGTTACCGAGCACATTCCTGCTCCACTGAGGATGAACCGCCGTGACGTTAATGACCTTGTGAGCTTTTCTCTGGCACCAACCGCGATGATAAATGTCAAACTGTTAGCCCCGGTTAATACATGTAAAAGTACTGGTAAGAAGAGAAAAACTACCACTAAGTTGTCCATTTGAGGACAATCAGGCTTTTGTGCAGTTCTTAGCTTGTTAGCTTGTGTCTCTCCAAAGAATAAACCCACTGCTCTCGCCTAGATTATTCTAAAAAATATTCTACTGTCACTGAGTAGTTTTTAGTTGGGAGAGAGAACCTGGAGCGATCCCACCCTGAACCCCGCCGCCGGCTGAATCTGGATCTGACCTCCATTCCTGCTGACTGTGCGCCTTTTAGGACAGATTATGACCCAACGTAGCGACGGAAACCACTAAAACAAGCGAGCGAACGGAGGAAGAGGGCATTGAACTGGCGCTAACTTCCCCGGCTCAGACCATATTGAGGGCAGGTCGGAGGAGGGCGGGGCTTCTGAATTGCCTAAGAAGCTTTAATCTCGTGCTTAGTTCATCAACAGCTGACTTTCTCTCTTCCATTTGCGCTCGTTGATCTCGCTTCACCTTTTTCCCCCTTCCTCAGTTGCTTCATTCACTCTTTTGTGCCAGTCCTCTCTCCCTCTCTCTCTCTCTCTCTCTCTCTCCATTTAAACATGATACTCAACTCCAAACCAAAAGTCGACCCTGAAGTGGAGTGAAGGAGACGAAGGAGAGAAGATGTGTTGGCAAACTGATCAGATTTCTCTCTTGCAAAAACATGGTGACACTTAGTGGATAAAACATGCGACAAGACAGAGGTTACTAGATGGTGGAGCTTTGAAATCTGGGTCGGCAGTTTTATACATCAACATCGTCTCTATTCTAAGGAGCCTAAAAAAATCTTCAATTGAGAAAAAGCTTGCATTTGAGATTCAAGATTTAAAAAATTCTCTTCCAGAATCAGCTACTGAGAAAAAAAAGTCTTGCAAAAGAAAAAGCAAAATGAATTTCAGATTTTGAGAATTTGATTGTCTGGAACCTGTGAAGTTTCGTCCTCGCGTGACGTGTTTGCTTTTGCACCGACAGACTCGACAGACTCAGCCGTGTCACGTTAGTGGCCCATAACAAGTCAGGCCTTCCCACCGTTGTCCGACATATTTGCTGATTATCCATTAGGTCCTACTTTATATACTGATCCATATAAAATAAAAAGACATGTCATAACATTTAGAGGTCTGATAATAAAAAAAAAAATACATCTTTAAATTTTCCTTTTTTTCCCTGTCTAATGAATAAACTTGCCTGATAACTGATTTTTTTTCTCTGGACAAAGGCAGAGAACTGTCAGTGCAATGAACACACGGGGCCGTGGCCAGAATCATATGATAATGTGGCAAAGTGGAATTAGTGTTGAGTTTTTAATCTTGGAGCGTTAATTACAGAAGTGTTTTAATGGGGCACGTGCAGCAACAAAACGTTTGACTCAACTGCGGATAAACTTTGACATAATTCTGCCAGTGTCCCCTAAACTGACTTGACCCCTGCAGACGCGACGTTGCGAGACATGGTCGAGTCTCGGGGGGGGGGGGGGGGGGCTGTGCCTTTCCTGGGGCTGCATTGTTGCACATCTGCCACCAGGAATCTGTCATCTGCACCATCTCAGTAAATTACAAATGGCATTAGGATGTCTCGCCTCTACCGGTCCCACCCCGTCTCTAACCCCCCCCCCCCCGGGCCCGTCTCCCACTTTTCCTCCCATTTGTCCTTATTCCACTGCTTGAGGACGAGCAGCGAGCGGACAGATGTTGGTCTGGGCCTCAGTGCGATCAGCAGCGCGGCGGCGAAGGGGAGGGATTTGGTTGGTGTTAAGTCCATGAGGCCGTTTTTTCCATCTAGAAAAAAAAACGGGGACTAATGTGTCGGTGACATGCAATGATTCTCCGCCGACGGTTGTGTTGGCCTCCGCTGCGCCTGCTTTTCAGTCAGTTGTCGTGATTATCCTGCTTTCAGGTCCTCAGATATTGTTTCTCGTGCTCACCCCCCCTCCCCAACCCCCCAAAAGATAAATCGCTCGACTACTCGTCCCTGCGTTTTTACCACTAATGTGCATCAGACACAGCGGCGGTGAGATTAAGAGAAGCTGAGTCTTGCATGCAGCGACTGTGGCGCGCTGAAGATCATCACCACCATCACCAGCACCATCCTAGAACTTCATCCGCACCCTAAGCAGATTTGATGCATCGGCCGGGGGGGGGGGTAGCTCGCGCCGTTTTCACATGTTCCACAGTCGTAAAGATTTTTTCCGGGAAAAAAATCTTTGTCGGGGCTCTTAAGCCTTTCGTGCTGATTTTTTTTTTCTGATCTGATCCGGGGGTCTTGACGGCTCCTTCTTCTGTCCGCAACTGTAATCGCAAAAAAAAAAAATGATCTGCAGTTCAGCGTCTGATTGTGATGTTGAGGGATTATTGGGAGTTTGGGCAGATTGAAGAGGCGGTGACCCACTAGACTTTTCTGCAGACTGTGGTTGGTGTATTTCAAATAAAGGAGAACTCGCTGAAATCATTAAAAAAAAAAACAGTTTTATGACGGCGTGGTTTTGTGTGGTTTTGCATGGTTTTGCGTGTGTGTGGGGGGGTAAAGCAGCTTTTTCACTCTGTGTCCTGTTGTTGTCTGACGCCGAGGGAGGGGGCGTCCACGCGACCCAGACATCTGACACAGTTTCCAAAGCGGCAGATCACACGACGTTGAGAGTGAGAGTGTCCACAGTGACGTACTTGGCTTGATTTCTCTCTGACTGACACCTTTTTTCTAAGGGGAAGAGATTTGGTTTTAGCTGGAGTCAGGGGCCAAGGTGCTGAGGAAATTCACATGAAGCAAAAAGAATTTGCTCCTACCCACTTTGCCTGTAGCGAAACCTTGTTTTTCAGATAAAACACCAAAAAATAGGTGATGGGACGTCGGTTCTAGTCCTGTGATCATATTCCAGGTGTCTGCAGTGTCACCTGGAGCTTCGCTGCCTTTTCTGGCTGCGAGATGTTGAGGGGGCCATTTGCTCAGTTATCCTCTGCTGCCACCGAACCGATGCGTCGATCGTTGTTGGACACGCTCGGTTATTTCCGAGACGGATAAAACGGTCAAAACTGTTGGACTATGTTGACACACCAACGTTCAAACGGGAACTTAAGTAGTTTTCAGGCACTGCGCTGATTTCACCTACCAGTCAGTTTACTCATTATAAAATCATATATATATATATATATATATATATATATATATATATATATATATATATATATTTATAAATAATGTCTTCGGTGGCTCTGGAGGAGCCATTTAAAGCCAGACAAAATACCTTGACTTGGGGGAATGTAGTTTGACAGACGTGGACAGCGCCTGGGCCTAAATGGGGGGCCGAACTAAAGACGCTGTAGACTTGCATGGTGGGAAATTTGGGCGCGGTGGTTTCGGAGTCCAGCTCACATGGAGGAGGTTGATCTCTCAACCTCTGCTGTTTTAATCTACCAGCGGCATAGCTAATAGATGGATGTTATTTTCAGATCTGAGCTGCGTGACATTTTTAACTTGAAGCACAGAAAAAGCACCAAACTTGAGTTTCTTTCTTGGAAACTTCTTCGCTGAATCATCGAACACATGGCGTCTGATCTAAGTTTGCCACTCAGACAAAGACAGCACCTGAGTATTTAAATGGAAATGCTCTGAATGGTCCGCGTGCGACTTTTAAATCCACACAAACGTAAAAGTGTTTGACAGGCGGCGCCCTGCGCTTCGGCGGCGCTCGTCGCTGCGGATGAAGGGTCTCAGGCCCTGCGCCCCGGTCCGACCGTTTTCGCCTCCCTCGCTGACCTCGGCCCCCCCGGACCCGGACCGACGTCAGTAGCTCAGCTAACGTCGTGGCTGTGGTTTTTACGGGTGTATTTATTTATTTATTTAATTGTATTTTTCTGCTTTTGATATTTAAAAAAGAAAAAAAAAAAGCTCCTATAGACTCCCCCTGATGCCCCCGCCCTCCCCCTGAGCTCGGTCTTACAGGTGTGTGTACCTGCTGTAATGTTTAAAAGCGCTTTTCCACCAGGCCCCTGTCTGCTCTTTCTCTCTCTTTCTCTCTCTCTCTCTCTCTGTTTGTGTGTCGCACAATAAAGGCAGTTTTTGTCTCATACCTTTTGTCGTCGTGTTGAATTCATATGAATCCGGCGAATGCAGAGACTCATCATTCGCACACCTGCCTTGTTCAGATGTTATCATCGTTATTTACCCCTGATTCATTTGAATCACTAATTTTCCAGGATCAGAAATGAGGAGAGTTAATCGATGATGATGAAATTTGCACATTCATGACTGTAAATGAAGTAATTTAGGGGTTAAAGACCAGCTGCATGAGAAAAAAAGCAAGTTTCCCTTTGTATGACAAATCAAATGGAACATTTGTTGTTGTTCTTGCTTTGCAGAGCAATCACACACTTCATTCAGGTCTTTTTTACATAACTAAAGACGAACTAAAGACGCTGTAGACTTGCATGGTGGGAAATTTGGGCGCGGTGGTTTCGGAGTCCAGCTCACATGGAGGAGGTTGATCTCTCAACCTCTGCTGTTTTAATCTACCAGCGGCATAGCTAATAGCGCGCACACACACACACACACACACACACACACACAACCACACCCAGAGTTGTGTTGTGCTGCAGCTGGATACTCCCAGCAGCTGCAAATCCTCCCATCAGGACCAGTGACGTGTCTCCTCTCGGCTGGACACAGGGACTGTCTGCTGCCCTCATTTCTCCAACCCCTCATCCCTCTCCTCCTCCTCTGCCCCCCCCCCCCCGTTATTATTTCAGGCTGATCACTTTGGCGCTGCAGTGTCGCTCTGAGGCGTCAGTGGATTCATACTCGTCGCCCTCTCCGTCCGCCGTTGCCTCCTCTGAACCGCCTCCATCGGCCCCCGTGGCCCCCCTAGCTCCGGCTGGGCTTTGAATTCCTCCCGCCCCCCACCTGCCCAGTCACCCCCCCTGCCCTTCCACCATGCGGTCTCTGCTGGAGAGCAGCTGGATGAAATTTGGACCGGCCGGCCGGGACTCTCTGGACTGGTCGCCGGGCCCCTCGGCTCTTCCCTCTACTGACCGACAGGCACCAGTGAGTTTATCCCCATGTGAAGGGTGCATTATGGATGACCGATGATGATTATTAATTTTCTAATTAATCTGTTGTTTTCTTAAAATTGTCTATTAATCATTCAATCTGTAAAATGCCAAAATATTTCATAGAAATTAAATGCAGCAGAGAATCAATCAACAAAGAAGCTTCCATAAGAACTTACAGCAAACTGTGAATCCTCTGATATATTTGTGAATGAATTATGAGCTAAAGTCATTCAACTTTTTATAGAATTTTACTAAAAATTTTACTTTTATACTATGTGTTAAAGCCAGAAATCTGCACATGCATGTGGCTTTAAACTGTATGTCAGTAAAATGATGACATTCTGCTATTTGACGTACAAATGCCAGAATGTTGAATATCATTGAATATTTTAGGTGTTGATTCCAGAGCAGCATTATAAAAAAGAAAGTCCCATTTTGAAGTTTTCATTTTAAAACTGTTTAACACCCAAATAAATGCAGCTTTTCCTTTATTTCCCTCCCTTATTCTGTAACTGAGAACTACAGGATTAAATCTGGATTTACTTTACTCAAGCACCATATGAAAATAAGGTTTTTCTGTAAGTGCAACTCCACTAGTTTTAACCATTCACCGAAAAAAAAAGAAGAAAATTTCATTCACACGGATTTTCAAATAAAATGAGAAAAGCATAAATTCTAGTGTCACTGTAAGAGTCAATCGGTATTTAACTGAAAACCAAGAGATCCAGATGTGTTGAAAACAATATTAAAGAACCAGTGCACAAATTCTGATGGAGTGTAAAACAAACAGGAGACAACATAAATTACTATGGGTTATTTTGTAGCTTCTTATTTAATGAGGAAAAGTTTTATTTTTAATTTCAGAGGCATCTGATGTTTTTGATGCTTGTCCTCAAAAGTCTGCAGCAAAATTTAAGACTAATAAAAACTTGATTTTAAAATTTATCAGAGTTGTCATCATCAGCTCTTGTTTGATTTTCCATTCAACAGTTTATTGGATTCTTAAATTTATTTTAAAAATGCAGTGTGTTCAGTGGCTCACCTCTAACCCTCAGCAGTTCTGATGGTCACAATAATTCATGTAAAGAGGCCAGACAGATGTTTGTGACTAACAGCGCCCCCTGTTGGCCAGATGTTGTCTAAAAACAGTGTTATTATTGTTGTGTTGTTTTTGTCACTTGCCTTGTTTAGTTTAGTTCCAAAAATCAGCTCACATCGAAAACCTGGGTTATGCATCAAAAAGAGTTTATTTTCTGTTGTAAATAAATAAGGTCAAACATGAAAACCTACATGAGCAATAAAATGATTAACATGCACACAAAACGGTGGTTTTCATATGTGAAAATTTTATTTTCCTCATTATTTTCCTTATTTCCTAACTTTTGTTTTTTCCTTGTAAAAGAAATGTAAAAGAAAATCAGTAAAGAGTAAAACCAGCTGAAACAACAGATCACACAAATTAACTCGCACAAATTTTATATTTGATCTTGAATGTGGTGAATTTCTTTCTATAACCCGTGGCCTGTGTGATGTGATGAATCAGACCAGTCCGACACTTGTTGGTGTAGATTCATACGCATGGTCAGAAGGATGCTGTGGGTTTTTTCACAGTTTTAAATTCACACTCTAAACATACATCTTAAAATGACTTTTTCTAGGATTAAATGTGAAATTAAACTGATTAATGCGAGAAAAAAAATGAGAATACGCAAAATTGTGCTGCAATTATCATCCGATCTTCTTTGTGTCTGACCTCACAGAACCAGAGCTCGGGCGAGGCCATCATCAGTGCGGGATCCATCACCTACATCGCCATAGCGACCGTCTCCCTGCTGCTCCTCCTCCTCAGCGTCTTTGGCCTCCTGGTGTGGCGTCGGCGGCGGGGCTTCAGCCTGGACGGCAAGCTGGGGCTGGCCAACGTGATCGCCCTGGAGGACCTGCAGGACCCGGAGAGGAACTGCGAGCTGCTGTCGTCCCTCCGACGCGGCAGGGGGCAGCACCAGCTCCCCAGCTCCAGCTCCGAGCAGGACGTGACGGACGGCGTCTTCCTCATGGTCTACCTGCCCTCGCCATACGAGCAGACGCTCACCCGGATCGCCAGGGCCGCCAGCACGAGCAGCTCCAAGGACATGGAGCCGCTGCCGCCGAGCCCAGGCCCGGAGACGGGCGGCAGCGGCGAGGAAGAGATCAGGGACTGAAGAGAGGCAGAAGACACAGTGAGACAATGGGAGAATGATGGCGAGAACATGGGAGAACATGTCCGACCTCAGATCTTCTGACACACAGAGACTAGACCGCACATCAATCTTAATGTGGACTGAGGATGACAAAAGACGAGACGACGTCCTCACTCGGCCCTCTCCTGCTGCACGACACCTCTTCCAAGATCTCCATGGATTATCGGGATGTTGGGTTTTTTTGGTTTGATTGTTTTCCAGACTGGGACCCAGAAAACATAACCAGTCCTCAGGCCTCCCATGGGGACGATAAGAGACGAGTTCAAAGCCACAGGACCCCAGGGACTTGGACACAAAAGGAAAGTTTGCAGTCTTCGTCGCCTCTTTGACAGCGACATTCTGTACAGGGATCAAACCTCTGAGACTCCAGCTACAGGACGGTACACTAAGACCCCCCCCATTATAAAATTGTAAATATAGAGTAATTTTTTTTTTACTCTTATGTGTATGTTCTTTGTAACACGTATTTATGTATTTTTCCCTGATTATGACTTTAAATCAAAGTGAGCGTCAATGATGGATTTAATACCCTTCATAGAAACAAGAAAATCTTTATTTTGTGATACTGATACATTTTTCTTTTGTTTTTTGCTGTGTGATGTTTTCAGTGTAAATATATACATATATATATATATATTTTTTTTTTTTTCTCATTGTCTGACCTCTGGAAACAATGGCTGACAAAATTAAGTGGAAAATTCTCCAACCGTGTCCTACGGTGTTTTACAGTATTTAAATCCTCACATGTGTAATCTAAGTATTTAACTTAAAAAAAAAAAAAAAAACCAGCAGTGTGTTCAGTGGCTTTGTGCTCACCTCTGACCCTCAGCAGTTCTGATGGTCACAGATTAATTCATGTAAAGAGGCCAGACAGATGTTTGCGACAGACAGCGCCCCCTGTTGACCAGATGTTGTCTGAAAACCCAGCTGTCGTCAGGCTTTTGAATTTGTCACTGATCTCATTTGGTTTAGTTTAGTTTCTTATTTTTCAACCTCTGGATACAAACTGACGACATATGTATCTTCCAGTATTTCATCCTCGAGTGGGTTTTTTTTTTCTCTGAAGTTAAAAAATTTAACTCGATTCATAATATCAAAAGAAAAACAAAGTGGTGATTTTGTAATTTTTTTTCAATAAATTTTACACTGTTTTGAAAAAGAAAAACAGACACCAATTCCATGATCACGAGAAAAAAAGAAAACATTACATTAATTTTTACATAAATTTATTACATAATGGTTTATGGCTGCAACTCATGGTTTCTGTGTGATCTTTAAAAACCACCCGCAGATCAAACTATTCATTTTTGTCCAACAAACAGTTGGAAAACCACAATTAGCAATGGGCCGAGGTTCAAAACCAGTAGAAAAATACACTGGCTTACATGTGAATGGGGGTTGAGGTTTGTCTGCATAGTTGGGGGAGGTGGGGGCGAGGCTTGCTGCCAAATCGGCACCTAATAGTGAATGTGGCCCTGCAGGATTTACAGGGTAAAGTAGCTTCAGGTGGAAGGAGCCTCAAGATGATAACAAAGGACTCACCTGTCACTGACATGCATAACCCTTAACCCATATCCACCTGGTATTAATACTCCATCTGCATCTGGCTATCTGGGTCAGGAGACGCGTGTTAATGGACATCAGCTCGGCAACATCTGGAGGTGGCGTCGCGGGAGATTTAAACCTGCGTTGCTGCTCTGTTCCGGGCGGCAGACACTTCGCTCCATAAAGAAAACACACATAAGCACACAAAAAATAAAATAAAAATTTTTTTTGTAGCAATTTTCATTCAAAGATGGAAGTAAAAAAAAACAGCAACAAAGTAGAAACAAAAGAAACTATAAAAATGACCTTAAACATTTAAAAAAAAAAAAAGGAATTTTAAAATAGAGAAAAGGGACAAAGTAAAGAATGAAATCTGGAAAAGTAAAGAAAGTATGAAAACCCAAAGGAAAAAACTGACTAAACGACTGACACCTTTCCAAGGTGAAGAGGAGGGCGCCGCTCTAATAAAAGAGTGGGAACGAAGAGAGGAGCCTCTGTGACACATAATTAAAAAGAAACAATCCATACAAACAAAACAGAGGAGATCCGTGATCCGTGGCCCGTGGCCCATGATCCGTGGGAGCAGAAACAAAGTCCCTGTGAACACTGTGACTCATCCTTCACCGTGGTTCCAAGTAACCCCGCCCCCCCCCAACCACCACCACCACCACCACCACCACCGCCTTTTAGTTCACTATGTCAGTTCATTTACACACAGTTTGTGAGAGGCTAAGTGTGTGCGGCAGTTTGCATATCAGATACCTAGTAAGAAAGAAACACACACCTGTAGAAATGTTATCACTTGCAGAAGCAAGGAAGTGATTTTAAGCTGAAAGTGAGGAAAAGACTTTGAGGAAGAAAAAGAATTAACTACTAGGCCTCAAACGTGTAATAAAAGACAAACAGTTAGGAAAAAGAAAAGAAGAGAGAAACACTTGGGCCACAGCTTATTCTTAAACAACCCCGGCGGGGGTCGCAAACTCTCCCAGGTTACCACCCCCCACACACACACACACACACACAGATCAGGTGGCTCCGATCAGGCCCCGATCAATCCCCGATCCATCAGCGTGTATGACAGCAGATCCCAAAAACGAAACTCTGTGACCTCAGCATGTTTCATCCCTCTGTCCGTCCGGAGGTCTGTTGATTTGCGATGGTTTTAAAGCTATTTTTTCGTTTTGTTTTGTTTGCATGCTTCGTTATGTTCGGAGCAGATGTTTACCCTAGTTTTTTTTGCTAACCTGCATCCTGTGAATCTGCCCCCATGCTTTTTCTGCTGCCATGTGGCAGCAGATTTCCCAGTCAGGGATTCATGAGGTTTATCTTGTATTAATCTTCATCTCACCTTTAGTAACCTAGTGCGTGAAAGAGGACAAAGACGGAGAACTCCTGTCACAACCTCAGCCTGAAAACACAATGATGCACCTCGTTTTCACAGGCGTTGTTTTCTATTGTCGCCGGGAGGCTGGAGCCAGTTTTTTTTGTCAGGGCCAAGGATTTTAGATTACAGAGAACAAGGCGTGAAACTGTGGGAGTTGAAAGTTTCGGCTGATGATGTGTATTTTTCACAGGTTTTGACAGATATCCAGCAGCGTGACAGGACTCGCAGGCAGAAGACAGACAGATGCAGAGGTAAAGAGTCAACTGTAGAAAATGATACAATCTGACACAAAAAAAATCTTAGTATCGGTACAAGTCGACATACTGCCGTGTTGTTTTTACACCAGACATTTAAGGTGGTTTATTTCTCGGATTCTCTTGCCAACACTTAACCCTCAGTGTTTGCTTTGTGTTCACGATGAGAAATAAACTCAGCTGCAATAAGAACTATGATTTATTTTTTTTTCTAGGGGGGATTTTATAGAACAAATTAATTGGATTAAAAAAAAAACTCCACTTTGCCATCCTTAGATTCTGATCCATCACTGGGGCAAAAGGGCGAAAACACAGGTCAAAAGAAAAGAAACGCGGAAAGAAAGGCGGACGACGGCCGGCTGGAGCCAGAGCCTGATGAGACGAAAACAGAGAAGAGAAGAAAACCTGCTCTGGAATGAATGTGACCTGACACCGTGGCAACCCGTCACCTCTTATTCTTATTCTCCACAACCTGATCACGTGTCTGAGAGTAAATGTGGTATTTATTTAAAGATGCCAAAATAATTGGAAAATGAATAAATTCCTCATAAATATAACTTACAAACCTTGTTTAATATAATGCTGAAGCAACGTAAACCCAGCACTACACACTTAAATTTTATCTGTTCAGCACAAACGAAACAAGGATTTTTGGAGGAAAACTTAGGAGTTCAAGTTTTTTTCTCCTCTTGACTGTTAAAGACCAGTCTTCCTCTGCAGGGTTTGGATGGGTGCCCGTGTAGCATCGTTTCTGACGGCACAGGACAAAAGTAACCAACCACCAAAACAGTTGCCTCAAATGGTTTCCTCATAGTTACAGGGAACAGCAAGTAATACATTGCAAATCCACTTACACACAGTGACTCAGGATGCAGAGACAAGCCTGAAACCAGGACCATTAAAACAAATGACGGTTTGGCGGGCGAGGCGGCGAGTTAACGACCTTATTGATCCAGGGGAACTATGTGAAGCAGGAGCTGAGCCTCAGGTAGAGGCCCCTCCGGCAGCCACACCCCCCCATCACTCCACAGTCACAGACACACAGATACTCGGTTAGCCAGTTTATTCAAGTCGGGCGTACAGTGAAGACAGCCTGGCTGCTGCACTGCTCCGTGTGACTCTCAGCATGGCTCTCAACATCCCGGGGTTGGCCGTCACCCTCCTTTTCTACCTGCTGGTGCTGGGGATCGGCATCTGGGCCTCCGTCAAATCCAGGAGGGACGAGGGCAGGACGCAGGCCAGCCACGCAGACATGGCCCTGCTGGGGGACAGGAAGATCAGCCTGGTGGTGGGCATCTTCACCATGACCGGTGAGTTTCCGTCCGCGCGGCTCAGCAGATCCATAGCCTGGGGTGAAAGTGTCATTTTAAAGGCATTATCCCAGATCGCCTTCGACAGAGTGGTTCTTCCATTAACTCAGGACAATAAATGTGTGTTCTGTTATGTAAACCCTTTAATCGTTATCATCATTTTCTAGTGAGCAGACTGGGAAGATGAGCAACATTTTGCCGTGTACGTGGATTTCTCTGGGCTGCCAAGGATTCAACTTCAGTCATTTTAAAACCTAAAGTTACTTGTCTGCACATTTCAGAGTTAATACAAATGGTCCTGTGGTAGAATAGGATCGATCTTATGGTTGTTTTCAGCCTGATTATCCTAAGGACCGTGTGACTAATGCAGAAACAACAAGCTCCTCTGTATTTCTCATTTTAAAGTTGGCCGCCAACTTGTTGTTTTTGTCATTCTATTACACACTTATCAGTAAATAACACATTGCTGAGCAATAGGTAGTATCAGTTTCCATATGAAAAGGGTAATTAAGTTGCTACTACTCAAAACCAGAGTACAGCCTGGCAATGTGAAAGCGTCTCAGTGCAGAGACATTTGAATACAGTCATTTTGCAGGTAAAAGGTAGGAGGCAGATTCTTGGCCTCAGACCCAGGAAACACCCAGATGATCACAACCTTTCTCGTAATCACCCAACTAATTTCCTCTTGGGTTTTATAAAATCTTCATACTTCAAGGACGTTTACAAGTAGCAGTAGAGCCACTTGTTCTTCCACTCTTTGCAACGAAGGTGAAGTTTGTAATGAGTTTGAATGTGTGCGCCGTGCAGCCACCTGGGTCGGTGGGACCTTCATCGTCGGCACAGCTGAGACGGTGTACGACCCAAAGTTGGGGCTGATTTGGGCCGTGATGCCGCTGGCAGCGACACTGGCCTTCGTCCTCGGTGAGTTTCTGCTCTCAAACCCTTTTGTTAGCGGTGGAAGACGTATTCAGGTCCGTTTAATTTAATAAAAGTAATGTAACATGATTCAAAATACTGCATTATAAGTGAGTCCTCCACTGGAACATCACATTTGAATCTGCACAAGTAAATGTATTTTATATATAATATAAGAAAATGTACTTAAAGTATTAAAAGTAAAATCACTTGATGCAGACACTTTCTCTGTAGTATTGTAAATTATACCCTTAGATTCATTACTTGCATGAATATTTCAGCAGGATTTTACTCATAATAGTTGAAGTAGAGCTAATGTTTAACTATTTGTGTAGAACTTCAACTAATTTTTCTTCAACTATTTTCAGTATGGATGAATCTGAGAAAAATGACATTTTCACAATGCGTGTTGGGTCCAACCAATAATCCAAACATCAAATATAAACATATTATTGATATATTAATTATCTTAATTCGTTATTTACTTCCACATATTTTCGAATTTCAAGGTTTCAAACATTACTTTTTTTCTATAAAGTTAAGCTGTTTCTATTGGAACTTCAAGCGAGTGCATTCATTCACTTCAGAATCCTTTAGCCTTTTTTATTTTTTGATCTACATTTGGACGTTTTCTTTGCGTTCTTTGCGTTTTCTACATGTTTAACGCTGCACAGCATTATGAGCAAGGCCTCTTCCAAATTTCTTTGGTTCCTTTTTTCTCTGTGCTGAAAGTAGTGCTATCTAGAAAACACTAAACATTTAGGTGGCAACTGCATCCTGCACAGATGGATACACGCACAAAAACCCCAACCAGTGAAGCCATTAAAAGAAAAGTAGGAAATCCAAGCCATCTACCAGTAATCTTAAATCTATTTCTCTTCCCGACAAATATATATATATAGGTTCAAAAGGCTTCCTCACCGTATTATATCCTACAATAGAATCCAATATCAAGAGGAAGTTCATAATATTAAAAACCAAATGTGACCTCAGTGACCCTGTAGACCCCAAAACTGAGGGAAGATTGTTGGAGAGGTAAATAAAAAGAGAAGAATCCACGATGATCTGATCAGATCTGATATATAACAGATGCACAGAGTAAAGGTGGGCACTCTGTCCTGCTTTGAGGTAAAAACAGTGCTATCAGATTTAACCTGTAACGATGCAACAGAATCAGGATTCAACACCCCTCCACACTCACACACACACACGCTTCCCCTCCCCAGGAGGTCGTTTCTTTGCCGAGCCGATGAGGGACAGGAAGTACGTGACCATGATGGACCCCTTCCAGATCAAGTACGGCAAAAGGCTGTGCGGACTACTGTCCGTGGCGCCGCTGCTGTCAGAGATCATCTGGGTGACGTCGACACTGATAAGCCTGGGTGAGAATTTGCCAGACTACGTCCTGTGATGCACCGGTGTCCATACGTGTGTGTGTACAACATCGGTGTATTTTTGCATGTGTGTTTGCTCAAAAGGCGTGACCATGAGCGTCATCCTGGACCTTTCCTACGCCGTGAGCATCTGGATCTCAGCCGCCGTGGCCATCACCTACACGCTGCTGGGGGGGCTCTACTCCGTGGCCTACACGGACGTCATCCAGCTCGTTCTCATCTTCATCACCTCGGTAAGTTAGTCAACCACACTTGAGTTGGTCTGGAGCCACAGCAGTTACAATGGATTCTGAGCTTGACTCAGTTTCAGGTCAGATCATGTCCCGTAAATATCTTGTAGAGTTCCCGTAAAAACACCTCAAACCTCTCAGGAGGAATAATCAGTTTCTCTGCCACTTTGATTTATGTTTAAATCCTCAATAATCGCACAACTAACAACCTTCTCATTAGTCTCAGCTTTTTAATTTGGAGCAGATGCTACCAATCTAGCTCACTTTAATGCCAACACACTAAACTTCTTTCAAATCCCACACCTTTATTTTGTAAAAACAGGCTTTCTGTTAAAAAAAAAAATAGATTATCCAGGAAGATATAACCCCATTGATGACACCACTATGACATCATCAGGGGGGTTATTTCTTAGCCTCCAAGTGACAAGGCTTACTGGAATTTTAAAGTTTTTCATTTTTTGAAGTTGAGTACATACTATTTCTATCTCTCCCCAGTGGCTGTGCGTCCCTTTCATCCTCATGAGCCCCACGTCTGTCGACATCACCACCACGTCCTTCAACCACACCTTCCAGCCCCCCTGGGTCGGCAGCCTGAGTGGGGACCAAGTCTGGAGGTGGATCGACATCTTCCTACTCCTGGTAAAGTGACGAAAAAGCCCCCGGTGCTTCTAGACTAATCCAGACTGGTTCTTGTTCTAGAAAACGAGTTGGAGCGTAAGTAGGATGTGCAGCAGTGGAGAAAAGGTGTCTCACAAAATGACGATGTAAACTGATGTTTTAAAGATTTTTGCATTGCTGAGACACTAAGCTACAGATTCTCATTTAACATGACTTGTTTGCAGGATGTTTTGCTAAATCTCATCCCAAGAATGAGAAAAGCAAGTTGGCTTATAAGAATTTTAACTGCCTTGCCCAAAGGAATTTTGAATGTCATCATTGATGAGAGCAGCTATTCTGTCTGATTGTCTGAATTTTTGTTCGAATTATTATTTTAGTCTGTCTCAATTGTTATTTATGTCAGTTATTGGAATTTAAAAATCCAATATTCTGCAAAAGAATAAAAAATATTGATATCGTCTCACAGATCCATTGTTCAATGACTCTTCAGACATATTTTTGTGATTAATAATCTTGGTTTGAGTTTTCTTTCTGATTGGATGTGTAGGCCGTCCTATATTATTAACCTCAAATGTACTTAAATTACCTCCTTGGACATTAATAACAGTGTGATCTCCATATTAAGGAGTAACATTTTATATCAGAAAACTTGGTGTATTAATATAAGGAAGTTGGCATTTTTTACGGACTAATACCTGCAGGAAAGGGTCAGACTGTTTAAAGCCCTGGTATCTGTTTATTATGGTGTCCCTTCATAACTCCATCTGCCTCCTGGTTCCCCAGAGCTTAGGAGACCTCGGTTTTCAGGACTTCCACCAGAGGACGTTATCAGCCTCATCCTCGGCCACGGCCAAGCTGCGTTGTTATGCTGCAGCGTTCGTCATCCCCACGTTTGGGATTCCTCCCGTGCTCATCGGGGCGGTGGCTGCATCCACGGGTAAAGCGGTGCCACTAAAGGCATTTTAGCCTGAAATTTAAAACTTTGAAGGTCGATGTATCCATCATGGACTTGTAGCTGTAGCCTCAATGAAAGTTCCAGTATTTTTTGATTTAAAAATGATAAATCTGACGTATCAGGTCAGCTGATTAACCCTGTTCATTTCTTCCTCAGACTGGAACCAGACCTCATACGGCTCCCCACCTCCATTCGAGCGGGGTCAGACCGGTCTGATTTTGCCCCTCTCCCTGCACCACCTGACCCCGCCCTACATCTCCGTCATCGGCATCGGGGCCGTGGCTGCCGCCGTGATGTCGTCGACTGACTCTGCCCTGCTGTCTGCGGCCTCCATCTTCTCCTCCAACATCTACAAGAAGAACCTGAGGACCAAGGTGAGGCGACCGGGTCCCGGGGTGCCCTGTGGCATCCAGCTGGTGCCCCAGCACGGTTGCTGCGTTTGAAATACAACGTAAAACAAAATGTTTGCAGATGTGAAAAAGCAGATTTCTTTGCCATTTCTTTCCTCATTGTCTTTCGTCTCACTGCAGGCGTCAGAGAACGAGATCCGGTGGGTGATCCGATTGGCCGTGGTTTTGTTCGGCCTGCTCGGCACGTTGCTCACCTTCCTGCACACTGGCGTCATGGCTTTTTGGGTCCTGGGCGGGGAAATCGCCTACATCATGATGTTTCCGCAGCTGGCCTGCGTGCTCTTCTTAGAAGTCTCCAACGGCTACGGCGCCACAGGGGGGTTCCTGGCAGGGTTTTTCCTGAGGCTTCTGTGCGGGGAGCCGTTGCTTGGGCTGCCGCCCGCCATCCACTTCCCAGGGTGCACCCTTGAGGACGGCGTTTACATCCAGTACTCCCCCATCAGGACCATCTGTATGCTGGTGACTTTTGCCGCGATCTTCCTGATCTCCCACCTGGCATCTCTGCTCTTCAACAGAGGACTGATACCGGAGAAGTTTGATGTGTTTCAAGTTAAAGTCCAATGCTTGGCAAAGACACAAGTACTGACGGGGGACACCAGCGGTAGTGAAAACGACGCACAACATATGTGTATGCATACTGGAGTTTCCAATCCACTGTGCCAGGAAACATGTTGAAAAATGCTAAACTCCATCATTCAGAATCAACGATAAGACCCTAAACATCTCACTGAAACTATACTTGAAATTAATATGCTTAAGTTGATGTTTATCTTAAGTTTTAAAAGAATTGAATCAAATACTTTTTCTGCATCTCATAGAGAGAAATCAATTCTAATGAGCTTTATAAAATTTTACAAATTTATTTGTAAAATTTTATACCACACATAATCTTCATTGTAGAGTTTGTACCCTCAGGTTTCATTTTGATATTTTCTTTGTACAGATAAAAATATGGGATTGATGCTAAAAGAAGCCAAAGAGATCACCAAGGGTACAAGGCATCATCTGTCAAGCTGAAAGAATGATTACAGTCAAGTCTGAAAAAATGCTTAACACACCTGAACGTGTTACATGAATGTGGTATTTAATGGAAGTACTTCACTGTTAGAAAAGAAAAATCCTCAATATCTATATACTACAGGTGTTGGAAAGGGCCAGGTTCTCTTATATTTGAGGTTGTTATATATTTCGGCTAATGCGGTATTATATTTTATCCTCTGGGGAACATGATTCCAAATAGTCCTGATCAATCATTCAATCGACTCCCACTGGGAGTCGCTAATCAGCCGGTGTCTGAGACTCTGGTAGATCTCGGCGCGCTGCCGCCTCACGTCCTCAAAGAGGCCATGCAAGACGGGGGGGCATCAGCGGGAAGCCGGTGGCAGGAGCCAGCGAGTGGCAGTATTCCCACTGGTCCTTGTCCAGACCCAGCATATGGCACAGCTCGATGCCACGCGCTGCCTTTTCCAGCATGTCCCGCCGGACCTCGTCCTCCATCTGGGCCCGAGTCGTTGAGGTGGCGGTCCCGTCCAACGTGGCCACAGCGAACCTGTGGAGATGATAACGGATCATAAGCAAAACCTGGACTTCTGTGGTATGATCTGATAACATCCTATCATTTTGCGTTCTGTCTCTCACCTGGCAGTAGAAGTTGGGGCAGGGACAGATGAGCTTGCAGATGCCGATGAAGAAGAGCTTGGGAAAGAAAGGGGGAATCAGGAAACGAAACAAGGGAGTGATCATGTGGTCCTGGATCTCCAAGCCCAGCCGGACCACATCCAGGAACGGGTATCTGATGTTGTACTCTGTGCAGAACAGCAGGATGTCGGCCTCGCCTACCAAGCCAATTTCCCTGAGAAACCACGGGCATGGCCAGGTAACGGTGGCGCCGTGCTGGGGAAGGATGCGCTGACATTATACTGAAGGCCACATGCAGTCTCATCTGTAGGGGTTTAAAAAGGGACCACAGGGGGACCGAGCTTCAGAATGGAGACGGCATCATGCACGTCAACGGTTATCGACGATTCCTCCACCTTCCTTGGCCAAGCCTCAATAAATCTTTTCAGCATGAGAGATCCTGGGCTCCTGGACATGTTCGTCAATGATAAGTTGACCAAAATCAGCAAAATCTAAACAGCAATATAAAAAAAAGGTTGAAAAAAAACCATCATGATATAAGGAAGCCTTATCTGGGATGATCTCCTGACTTTTCTCATGGCGAAGCAAAGCATCGAAACATCTTGATACTATACTTCTGCTGTGACAGGGTCAGATAGTCTGGTTCGAGCGAAACATCTTCACCAACAACTGTCTGAATTCAAACCAGCTTAGTCTGAACCACTTTCTTGCTTGTAACAGAAACTTCAAAGTTTTTAACTGTTTAGATGGTGACTTTGGTAGAATCGTTTCATACGGAT
The DNA here is from genome assembly GCA_016859345.1 of Istiophorus platypterus. Lineage (NCBI taxonomy): Eukaryota > Metazoa > Chordata > Actinopteri > Istiophoriformes > Istiophoridae > Istiophorus > Istiophorus platypterus. The sequence goes on from CM029124.1 coordinate 2,091,767, forward strand.
GGGAGTTTTCCTATGAATTTTGTTTACATTCTTACTCTTAATGCAAGCTATAGCAATCCTCACCTTAATAAAAAAGGACAGGGATGGAATTGGGTTGACATAAATCCGTCACTTCCTCGGTGAGAACATACCACATGAGCTGGTCTAGAATCAGTGTGTGGGACGGAACTGGGACGCGGTGTTCATTTACCTGGAAGCGAATGCTGCCTACCTCCTGGACGGCCTCGATCGGACGGGCCTGTCACATCCCAGGAGGTAAAGGGCAGGTAAAACGAGGACGACCGTGACTCAGAGTGACCTGGAGTGAGAGAGAGAGAGAGAGAGAGAGAGAGAGAGAGAGGATTGGGGACCCAGGAGGAGATGGTTTTCTTAACTGTTTTCCAGTTTCTTTAACATTTTCTCTTTAACTGCCAGGAATTACAGCATAAATTAGATGAAATGGAGCTACAGCAACATGATGTAAAGGCCTGAATGTATCTGGGTATTTAAGAATTTACTCAGTACAGTTTTCTATTATTAAAGTAACATACTGAAATGATTCAGAAACGAGTCCAAGCCCTGATTAACTAATCTTACGTACATTATGAAAATCCATGTTTGTCTGTGGGTCTTTGTGTCATTATTCATCTAATGTATCAATGATTTATACCACGCTAACGTTGCTATTTGTATGATTATATTTGTATTTTCAGCCTCATTTGAGATCCACATTCATTGTTGATGGCCGCTCTCCCTTATGCAACGTCATGGGCCTGGTCCAAATTTGCTGTAGAGTTTATATCAATGTACTGTTTCGAGTTTTTATTCCTAACTCACCCACATCAGTTCACTGTGGATGACGATCTAAATATTTCTCTTTGAAGAAATGAGGTCACACCGGGTTTAGACAGAGATTGGGATGCATGACAGCACAGAACAGTTAGAGGGCGTAGCAGTAGCCCGTCCTACTTGGCCGACACCTCCAGGGGCTGCAATCAGTGATGGGAAACTACAGAGTTTGTTCAAAGGGACGGATATAAGGAAAGAAATCCAAATGTGTTTTCTGAAGCAAGATTAAATCTGGTTTACTTTAGATATTCAGGCTAATTTTGTTTCATAAAAAGAATAAAATGTCTTGTTTCATTTAATTATTTGTCAAACATACCAAGATATTTCAGTTAATAATGAAGATGTTTGTAATGTTTTTCCTGCATAATGATTTTAAATGATTAATCAGCCATAAAAATAGTTGCTGTCTAATTTTTCAGTCAGTAGGATTTTGCTTTGCTACCCCCCCCCACATTAATCCACACAAGTAAACGGTTGATAAACCGAGTAAGTCTTTTCTTCTTTACGGAAGTTCTGAGAAATTATATTCTATTATTTATATTATTACCATTTTATTCCCCTACATTTAAATTGCACTATAGATAGAAGCAATTCTTTGCACTGGTGAGTGTAACAATCTTTATTTAGTTGATGCTAGAACTTTGTATTGGTTCCTCTGTCTTGTGTCTCTTAACGTGCTCTATCCTGCGGCTCCTTCCAGACTAGTAGTAGAAAGGTATGTCGTTCATGCAGAAATCCGGCTGCAGGCTCTCAAAGGTGCAGTCGGACGTGTCCATGGCGCACCTGCCACAATGGCAGCTGAGGGCCACAGGGTAGGTGACGGTGGGGTCCACGCCGGGAGGGCAGTCCGGGAGCTCAAACGTCCTGTGGTATGAGTCCCGGTACGTGCACACGTGCTGGTACACGTTACCGAAGGGTATCTTGACGACGGGGTCCTGGGGGGAAAGCAAATGATGACAAAAATGACCCTGCGCATCGCGTGCGGGAGATGAACTCAAAGCAGGTGCAAAGAGTCATGGAAGAAAAATCTAAAAGTCCTAACTACCGCAAAAGAGTGGGCAGCAAAAAACCTCAAGGAAATCCAGATGAAATACGAGCAGCCACAACAAAGCATTGGCCTTTTCATTCATGTATTCATGCTCACAAGAGGATTGACCCTGTCAACAAATCCCACATTCAGGCCGAAACCAGCAATGAACTGATCTTAACCAGTCCTGTCTGTGAATTCTAAGCCTCATGTATTTCATTCCTCTGGGTCACAGATTCCCCATTGTTTCCTAAAAGCACTAAAAACACACCACTGATCCACACTGTCAAACCGGGTGACATGTTGCCTCATCACCATGAACACACACACACATGCACACACTCTGTGGTTTATTTAGACTCAGTCTCGCACACACACACTCACCTTCCTGCTGAAATAACTACTCACTAGAGCACCAAATGTGTATCAATCCACAGCTGGAAAGAGGCCCTCACGAATGCTCCATTTCCTCCTCTTTTTAGTAAATTCTGTTAAAAACTGTTATCCCACTTTTGAGACTATCTAAAAAAAAAAAACAAAACACATATAGTGGATGAGTAAAATTTCAGTAATTAAAAAAACAGTGATCAGCTGATTTAGGAAATTATTCTGACACGTTTTTGAATACAAATGATGCTGATGCAGGAAAAAGCTGCCACTTCCAGATATTGTTGGACTCCAGTAAAAAAAAAAAAAAAAAAAAAAGACGTAACCTCCGTCTGAGCATAGCTTCAGGAAAAAAAACAAAAAGAAATTCATTCATGTGACTGCGGTTTTGCTAAAGATGCAACATCCTGTCACTTGACTTGATGAACGTGTGAATAACAGCAAGATTTCAACACTTTCTCTTGAAGCAGCGAAGCCAAATTTAGTTCGTCTTTTTTTCTTCCATGTATAAAGAGTCACAGGCCACACACATAGTAAGATTTTATATATAAAATCATATGTTGGTTTCCCCTAATTTCCTTAATTTTACATTTGATTCTTTCTTATTATTTCTAGAGTAAAATCCTAAGTACCCACAGCTTTATTTTTGTTACTATTACAACTTAACCTCTAAACTGCCTTTGCAGTTACAAACTTTACCAGCAGCTGATTCACAAAGCTGAACCAAACTGAATTAAAATAAACTGAACCAATTGGCGATTGTTGTTTTTTAATATTCAGTGATTTGGGGGAGAAAGAGGAAACTGTTTGTGAGGCAGCTCGCATCTCAGAAAATTTGTCTGTAATTAAATTTCCCATGCAATAAATTATATGATATACAAATTAAATATGAATGAAAATATAACCTCGGATCTATGGACAGACGCAATGTTTAAAGTCCAACCGTCCAACCTGCATGTGGCTGAAGCTCAGTTCTTAGACCGATATTGATTTATTTAATATTTAACAGCTTAAAGCTTAAGCCCATAGTGTGATTTACTCTCAGGTTCCAGCTAAGTCTCCAAGTAGTCAGAACCAGAATGACCCGTCAGTGCAGCACCAAATTAACCTTTTCTTTTAAAAATGATGTTTCACAACTTTGACCCTCTTTCATTTCCTCCATTACCCAGAATACCTTGGTGACGCAGTGGCCACTGCAGATGGTGGTTTCCACCGTGTGACACCTGGGACAGCCCTCCTTCTCCAGAGACACCGTCTGGTTGACAAGCTGGCAGGGCGGCAGCTGGAAGGCGGCTGGCGAGAGAGGGAGAAAAACAAACCCGTCTCACGCTGCGACTCCGGGGTCTCAGGTTTCCTACCGACACATGAGCCAGCACTGATTTGTTCCGAAAGTGTTACAGAGGTTTTAGCACGTGTAGTGTTTGTTTGTACATATCCTGTTTGAGCAGACCACAATTCACTTGTTTTGTCGCCATCGACTGTCCCTTCCTCTTTTCTGACAATTTGTTTATACATCTGTCATGTACCGATGTACTGACAAGTCAGACAGAGCTCTTTATTTCTGATTTAGGGAAAATGTATCTCTAAAATCTGGTGAAGTTTCCATATTCTAGTGAATTTTATAACATTCAATAGAAGAATGGCTAAGGAACGTTGGTTAAAAAGATCCAGATGCAGGTCAAATGTTATTTAATGTTAGTATGAAGTCAAAATCAGCCTTTTTTTCCTATATTTTTGTACGGTAAAAATCTGAATGAGTTGCAGGAGCGGTCTCTTATAATGTGAAAAGAAAAGAAAAAAAAATCAACTCGGTACAATTAAAACTGTCGTGTAATGTCTTGTTCACCTGCAGGAGCCAGGGGCCAAACGGAAGAGTAGGCTCCCAGGAGCAAACTCAACATCAGGGGCATCGTCACTCCGCTGAGCTGAACCGCCGCCATCCTGCAGGAGACAAATTGGACGCTACCGGGGATCGGGTTTTTTCCAGCTGGTGTGGCGTTGTTTATGGGGGACTGAGGGAAATAAATACACAATGACAGTATCATGATAAAATAAATGAGGCCTTTCTTAGGTCACATTTCATTTTTCATTGTTATAAATATATGAGGCCCAAAAAAGCTTTTTTTTTTTGTTTTTTTGGGGGGGTTGGAATACAGCTAGTATCCTTGGTTTAATTGTTAGTTTATCCATTAGTGAGTTTAAAGTTTACATTTTTTTGCCAAAGTCAGACCAGTTCTCATTATTTCGCAGGAGACCTTTCTGTTTTTTTTTTTTTACTTGGGCTAGTCTTATCGGTATAGTTTTATTAAGAAGGTAATGTCAGTTACTTCTGGCAGCAGTCAGGGTTTGGCAACAAATTAAAACATAATATGATCCTGGTTGTGGGATTGTTTGCCTACGGTGTCAATAAAATCTGGTGAAGCCACACCCACACGGTCCTGATAAAGCTGATTAACCATTAAACATTAACTTTGAACTATTAACTTTAACTCTGTTGCTTATTAATGTAAAATGTCAGAGAAACATGACTCTAAATCAAGTTATCAGGGATCGTCATTCATGCAACAAAAGCCATCTGTAGTCTGCAGGCATCAGCATGGATTTAAAACATCTTTGAGGCCTCCAGATATATAATTTATTATTTTATATACTCAAAATTAGTAAGAAAACAACTGTGCAGCTAAATTAAAAAATAAAAATGAATAAGTAATATTCAGATCAATTGGATAAATGGCCTGGAGGTTGTCGGTGTAAAGAAGCCTGACTTACCTGTCTGGCGTCTGCAGCGGGTTCTGCTGAGTCCGGCCGTCCTGCCTCGTCTTTATAGGCCATCAGAGGGGCCCGGTATCCAGGGAGACACCGGCCCGTGCTGGATGTCACACTGCTTCCACCCTGGTTTACCTGTCATTTTTGTGGAGGGGAGGGAACACGGTACAGCTTTAACCTTCATTTATCCAGGTGATTAATCCGTCCCCGCATCACTTTTAATGTCCTGTTACTGTCGCAGGTTCTGGGCCGTGACCTGAGGCCCAACTGTCGAGGCTTATGACTGGAATCACAACCATGATAAAGAAAATCTCTCTAAATCAGTAGAGAGCAACAATTTATATAGAGATTTATTATAGTATCAAATATGAGTTTATAAAACAATGGTGATGTTTTTATTTGATGTCAGGCCGTCCCTGTCTTTTCCACTGAGGCTGCTGTCCTCTAATATGACCACCAGATGGCGCATGCGCACCTTTCACTGCCCTAACTACCTGGTCACTGTGAGCAGGACATTGTCTAATATCCATGACTGGATTGTTATATTATCTTTATTCAGCCAAAGGTTGGTTTTAAAAGTGCAAACTCGTGGGTAAAGGGGTAGAACGGTGCTCAGATAAAATATCACTATCGGGGTTTACATTGAAAAAGGTATATGTGGAACGTAAGTTGAATTCATGGAACGTTACAAATGTTGTTGGTGCCTAGCGAACAGTGATTTTGGTGATGACCAGCTCCCATATGGTCTAGCGGTTAGGATTCCTGGTTTTCACCCAGGCGGCCCGGGTTCGACTCCCGGTATGGGAACTGCAGTTTTTCATCTAGATTCTCAATAGGAAAGGGGATTGAATCCTGGAGAGGAGCCTGTTGTCCTAAAAGAAGATTTATACTTGATATTCACACACAACGTTATGCAACTCAAAAATAATTTCATTGGATTATAAAATGCTATACTAGTAGTATTTCCAATATTCTTATAACAGAATTCAGTTAGAGTTTATTATACCCTATATTATAGAATACGTTACATTTCATATTAACTATAAAACTAGCTGTAAGGTACTACATTTACTGGAAGCCTATTTAAATCTCTAATTTTAGTCTTATTCATATTACAGTCTGTGCCCCTTTTCACCTAAAAGTGGCTTCTGGCCTTTTTTTTAATAGCAAAACAGGGTCATTAAAAATGATCAGAGTTTGTCACTGTTTTTATCTGTCATAATTTCCACCACGTAAACAGGAGGCAGAACTGTCGGTTGGTAATCCGCTGCTGCCGGTGGAATAATCCTGTTGTATCAGTTGTGGGGTCAACGTGACATGAAAAGGCCTCCTGCATGACACGCTTTATTTTAGACTTTAGACTTTATTTAAAATTAGCTCTAAAAAATAGGAAATAAAGAGGCTGTGAAATATTATACTAACATAAAAATAAAAAATTAAACATGCAATTTAAATTAAATGATTAAAAACAGTAACAAAAAAATACAAAGTATGAAATGAAAAAGGAAAAGAAATAGAATATTATGACGTTTTCTATCAAACCTTTTCATTTTTTTCAAACTATTGAATATCAAGAGATAGTTTTGGATATTTGGATAAAACTAAAAAAAATGAAGCGTTTGCAAATTATAGCCACCATGTATCACCATGTACATAGGAACCATACAGCAGCGAACATCGTTTCCTCCTTTCTTGTCGGCGGTTAAAAGCGAACGGACCCATGCGGTAGGTGCGGCGCATGCGCGGAGCCCTACGTGGTTACGAGAATGGTAGTTACATGACAATTTTTCTGAAGGTAAATAACCTGCAAACGTCGCACAAAGAGACAGACACGGCGCAAAAATGGCCGGAGAAGAGCAGGAGAGCGGCAGCAAGGTGAGAACCCGAGTCAAGTTCGGCTTGTTAGGAAACGGGCTTCGAGCCGAGGAGGTTCGCTAGGTTCCGGTTTCAGAAGGTCAACATTAGAGGGAAACTTTCAGAAACCTGGTTCCTCTGATCACTCTCAGTGGAGAAGTGTTGTCTTACGTCGTCCAGCTGAATACATGCACGGAGCACTGCTGCAGATATCCTCCTTCCACAGGCTTGTGTCCGTCCGAGAACACAACCGACGTTAATGTTAGCTTCAACAGATGTTAACTGGATTCGACTAATGAGTTAATGGGTTAAATGATTAGAAGTATCGTGGCTAAATAAACTAGTAAAGCAAGCACGCTAATTGCTATTCATTGCCAGAAATGATTGGGTCAAACCAGATCCCGTTTGAATATTTAATGATTAAAAGATTAACTTGTGTCCGGAAAGGAAAATATTATGACAGGTAATCATTGAAAAGCTCTTTTTGAATTATTAGGTCCCACAGCACGTTTCGGCTAACAGATTATTCACTGAAAAACACCCTTGATTTCATTGACACTTTCAGCCCAAGGGTTTAGACGTCATTGAACAGGGTTTTGCTTGGTGTAGCCATAATGTTGTGTATAACTGAGTTCAAACAATTGACTTTACATCGGCTAATAATGAGTGACAGTACTCAACTATTAGGATTAAATAGGAAGTATCACCAATCAAGAATAGGTCTCAGTGTCTCCTAATGTATGAGACAGGAAGTGTCTCATGTCTTTTCTTGTCTGTCTGTCCTTCAGGGTTTCAGGCTGCTTGGGATTCTGGATGTCAAGAACACACCGTGTGCCAGAGACGCCATCCTGCATGGAGCAGGGGGCTCACTAGGCGCCGGCCTGCTTCACTTTCTGGCCACTAGTGAGTTTTATTTGAGTCTGAACACTATGTGTTTTCCCATGTCTTCTCATTTGCTCATTTAGTGATTCTTTTACTTAGCGCTCAGTGTCTTTATGTTCAGTTTTTCACGTGTTCATTAATGACCTTTATAGCAAAACAGGGTTTTGAAAATTAACTATGCTTGGACTAAGCTCTGCTACTGCCACATGATTTTATGAGCTACTGTCACTAGAGTCTGTCCTCTGTAATATATGAGAAGTTAGTCTCCAGGGAAAGTTCCTCAACATAAACTAATGGGAAGTTGATAACACTGTGCTCAGGTTTTTCTGAATCTGAACCCTTTCTGCACCAAACAGTCCTGTGAGATTCTGCTCACATCTACAATATCAGCTTTGTTGGCTAAAAAAAGCAGAATTACTACAATTTTGAATGGTAATTAAATACAAACTGCAGCCAATATGGATTTTATTAACTTAAATTTAGCAGAGGATAAAATTATCTCGGAGAACATCATATAATTTAACTTTGTCACAACAAAATATTCTGAATCTCTAGACTTGCATAGCTCTAAATTCCAGAGTTTAACTTTAGACAAACCAGTCTGCAATTATCTTTTGGGAAAAATACGAACCCTGTATTTTAATTAATTTGGTCAAAAACCACATAAAAAAATTCCACTGTCCCCTTTTTCTGACAGTTACGGATAAAAGTTGTGTCACGTGGGAAAAATTAATTTGAGCTCTGAGGTGTTTTCTTTTTTTTCTTTTTTTTTTTTCTTAAAACCCTTGACCTCTCAGCAGCAGTGTGTACTGTCATCCGCAGGTCGGGTGAAGAGATCTTTTGACATCGGATTTGCAGGCTTTATGCTCACCACACTCGGGTCCTGGTAGGTTTCTATGATGATTGGCACTTTTCTGGGGTTTTTTTGGGTTTGTTTTTTTTTTTTGGCATGCCTACGAATACAGAAAAACTTGTATCCTTCAATAAACACCCAGCAACCGATATCTGCTGAATTTTTACTGGTGTTTTTGTAACAGACCACCCCTGTACCCCCCCTCAGGTTTTACTGCAGGATGAACAACGCTAAGCTTCGTGTGCAGCAGAGGATAATCCAGGATGGCATGAAGAACAAAATTGTGTATGAGGGAACCGTTCTAGACCCGACAAACAAACCCCAAGCAGAGACACCATCAGGGCCCTCATGATCCCCAGCACTGAACTTCCCCCATCCTCCTCTGTAAGTGTCTGGATGAAAAGAGGGGACAGTTCAGGGTAAACTCACTGAACTGATTTTGACTGCATAAACGAAGGAAAGAAAATCAGAAAACTTGATATTGTACAGATTCTTTTTTTGTTGTTGTTTTTCTTTTGGCTTGGTCCAACAACGTCTCAAGTGAGTTTGAAAAAAAAAAAAATCTGTAAAATTCCTGGTCTGTCAGTCAAATAATGGGACAAACGTAGTCGTTCATTGTACAGAAATGCAGCCGCTAAAACGTTCATTTTGAAGTTCCAGCCACCCTACATCTGAAAAGAGCAGTTATTTCTCTCAGTGTATCCAATCCTGAATCAAAAAAAAATTCTTTTGAATTTGCTGGTGTTAAGTCTCACTTAAGTGTTGATTCTGTAAATTTAAATTTATGACTTCCTCAAACCCTGTGATGCTTAAATTCCTTTAATTCAGTAACTTCTTCTCCTTTCTCTTCTTTTTTCTCTTCTTTTTTGACCAGTAGAGAGAAGTGAAAAAAAAAAGCCATACTGTTATCAGTCTATAATGTTGCTGTTATCAGTTTCTGTTGGTATTTGAGGTCTGCTTTGCTGCTGACTCACTCTACTGGAATTATTGTTGTCTGGTTATTTAATACCATCTAAGCCTCTGTACTGATAACAACTCAAAGTATAACAGGAAAATAAAAATGCACACAGATAACAAGTATGCAACCGTGCAAGTGATTGAAAACAGTATAATAACAGTTTTTTATTATATTGTTTAATTTAAAATTCCAGCTGCAGGTCACACCACAAACCGAGGCAAGAGCTGGAAACTGAGCTTTTGAAATAAAACAGAGACATTGTCTTCTATTGTGATCCACACTGAGCTGCATGCGTTGGGAAGGATGTGAATGTATAAGACAAATAAACGGTATGCTTGTATTTATTTTACTATTTTAGAAAACCACATCTCTACTGTTTCTCTATTGAAGAATGTCAGAGTCATTGATGCAGATTCAAAAGGTTAAATCAACACTGACCCCCCCCCCCCCAGTCATTTATTTTTCACTTCTTAATGCCGGTGACAAAGCATCACTCTTTTCCTGGGTTAAAATATTCTAGGAACAAATCTGAGCCCCGGCCGGTGATGGTATAGCAGGAGTTTTCATCATTTTAGCCATAAAGCAACAGAGTGAAGTGAAAAAAAAAAGCCATACTGTTATCAGTCTATAATGTTGCTGTTATCAGTTTCTGTTGGTATTTGAGGTCTGCTTTGCTGCTGACTCACTCTACTGGAATTATTGTTGTCTGGTTATTTAATACCATCTAAGCCTCTGTACTGATAACAACTCAAAGTATAACAGGAAAATAAAAATGCACACAGATAACAAGTATGCAACCGTGCAAGTGATTGAAAACAGTATAATAACAGTTTTTTATTATATTGTTTAATTTAAAATTCCAGCTGCAGGTCACACCACAAACCGAGGCAAGAGCTGGAAACTGAGCTTTTGAAATAAAACAGAGACATTGTCTTCTATTGTGATCCACACTGAGCTGCATGCGTTGGGAAGGATGTGAATGTATAAGACAAATAAACGGTATGCTTGTATTTATTTTACTATTTTAGAAAACCACATCTCTACTGTTTCTCTATTGAAGAATGTCAGAGTCATTGATGCAGATTCAAAAGGTTAAATCAACACTGACCCCCCAGTCATTTATTTTTCACTTCTTAATGCCGGTGACAAAGCATCACTCTTTTCCTGGGTTAAAATATTCTAGGAACAAATCTGAGCCCCGGCCGGTGATGGTATAGCAGGAGTTTTCATCATTTTAGCCATAAAGCAACAGAGTGAAGTGAAAAAAAGTGGAGACGTGTGAAAAAGCGCGAATGAAGTCCCCGGCTGGAATCGGACAGGGGACATTGCCGTTATTTGGTTTGTTTTCCGTCGTATGTCGAGACGCCCGCTGCGTTATCACTGATTGAGGTTTTATACCTGATGTGAAACCCGCTGGGGGGTTTTCAGCTCACAAAAGGCAGAACAGCAACAGTTTTATGTGATCGTGTGTTGAATCGGCCTTTCGATTCACCTCAAACCCTCATTGTTTTATTATTGATAGACTAATAAACTGTGCACTGTTGTAATAGTGGCTTATGTGAAGTAAACGATGTGTGATCAATGTTCCTGAAACTCCTAAGTAATTGTTTCGTCTTTATTCATCAGGTCATCTCCACCCTCAAATATCCTCAGCTGATCAGTTTTTATCTGTTTTATAAGCTGCCGATCAGACTTAAGTTAAAAAAAAAAAAAAATTTGAAAAGCAAAATGTGATGTTTTCTAGATGAAAAAAGTATTAATGAATCAAAACAGATTGGTAGATTAACTACAGCAGCCGTGTTCTGTCCCATTTTAGTAAACGGAGCAGAGCTGAGCAGGGACCCAGGAAGTAAAGGGCCGTCTGGGGGCTGCGGGGGTCAAAGTGAAGCGCTCTTGAGCAAGACACTGAGACCAGCATGCAGCATTTTCATCCAAACGTTGCTGCTGTGGTGCTCTTTGCTTTTTTGTGTCCAACTAAATGTTGAAAATGTTTTATCGTGCTGTTGTAAAAGCGGTTGGCCAGCAGGTGTCGCCCCCCCATAAACTTCCCACCTGAGGCATGTGACTGAACAGGTGAACAGAAAACAAAAGTCCACTTCCACGGAGTCCATCTTTGTTTCTTTACTGAAAGCAGATGACATCATTTCACTCGCCTCTCGACAGTCTCGTCCCCTTTTACAATCATTTTTTGTTTTTATTGCTCCAAGTTAAACCCTGCGCTTGTCTTTATTTACATCACTTTCAGAGAACAATTTACAAGAACTCTTACAGATTTTACACCTGGTTGAAGAGAAAACTTCGCTCATCATCATCATCATCATCATCATCATCATGCACTAAACTTTCTGTGTCTGTGCGTCTGACGGAGACACAACAGTAGCTGTAATGTCGCCGCTTCTTCTGCCCTTAAAACTTAAGAAATGTTAAAGGATGTCAAACTATCGTGTTTCTACATAAACTCAAAGTTTTAATAGGAGAGTATAAAGGTAATCGTTGCCTCCGTCTCTGACGCCGACGTCTACTCCATTTGGTCGCCGTTGCGCCAAAACATTCTCGTCGCTGGGGGTGAATGGGGGGGGGGGGGCGGTAACCCCCCCGAAACGGTATTTAGATCAAAAAATAAAGATAAAAAAAGACTCTGCTCACGAGGGGAACAAGGAACACAGGTTACATATGATGGATTTACCCACAAAATAATAATATTCAGATAACGTGAAGTAATTACACATGCAAAGAAAGAAGAAGAAATATTAATTTCAAGGTCATGCAAACCCGTCATATGACAAACTGAGCCGTTAATCCAGCACTAATACGACACCGTCCCCAACCTGTTATGACACACTCAGGGTTCCGACATTCTGGACCTGATTATCAACTTAACCATCGGCTATAGAGGCGAAGGACGCGGGGGCGTCCGGAGCGCCCCCCCCCCCGGTGCGGGTCTTAATATAGAAGACCTTTATCTCGGCCCGCGCCGCCGTGTCCTGCGGGACGATTGTTCCGCCAGAGCGGTTGGCGCGGGGACAAGTGGGGGGGTGGAGATGTCAGCTCACTAAATACCACAGAGATACGCTGCTCCTTGACCGAGATTGACGCAGACACCGGGGAGGGAGGGGGGAGGCTCGGTCCGGACATCTGTCACCGCCCGGCATGCCGCACAGTCCCTGCCGCATTATGAAACGGGGGTTATTTTTGTGAGTCACCGCAAGCTCATAGGACACATGGGGTCGTGGTCGAAAGTCCTGTGGACTTCCAGCAAATTAAAGGGTTTTAATTCCAACACTTATTATTAGTAGTTATATTATTATTATACCCAAGTTTAGCTACACGTCCATGCACACTTTGATACTCTTATAAAATAAAATACTCTGTTAAACAACTTGTCTTAAAAAAACAACCTAAACATCAACCCATTGACTGCTTAATTATGCCGGCAGAGAAGAGAGCATAGCTTTTTTTTTTCTTTTTTAAATGGACATCTTATTTTGGAAACAGGGTCGTCTGTATCTCAGTAGCAGCATCAGCACACCTTAAATCATTGTCCAGGCGCTTAAAGGGACATTCCGGTATTTGTTAACCGAGGTCTTATCCTCAGCTTTTTCTTTAATCGCCACCAATGTTTTCACTCCTTATCTCCCTTGTAGAGATTCGGGTGTTTCTTCACATGATTTTTGTGGTATTCCAATTCAGGAGAGCGGCAGGAGGCTCTACAGTGCTTCTTGCCCCGATTAACATCGACAATGATTCTGGATTTTCGTTCTCGGCTCTTACAAGTACTGTTCGGGTTGACGAATACCAGAACTCCCCATTTAATATTCACGACATTTGGTTGGCGATGCTTCACAGGGAACACTGGCAACCAAGTCTTAAAGCGAGAAAAGCAATTTAAAGCGATCTCTGCCGTCTAGTGTTTCAAACATCGAAAGACATTCAAAAAAAGATGAAAACAGCATTTTGGTTGTGGTCTTTCAAGGGCAAGAGACGGCTTTTCACACATACACGCACATATAGTCTAACAAGAAACCTGAAAATAATACTTCAACAGAATCAAACAATCATGTGCAGGTATAAAGAAAAAAATAATGGTGGCAAGGACAGAAGGTTTATTTTTAAAAACTATAATTGGCTGTTGACAGCCACTGATTTTTTTAAAATGCTGAAGCTGCAATGAAGTCAGGACGTAGACCAAGAGAGGAATGGTGTGCAATCAAATATAAAAGTACTCTTAAAGCACGGTTGGATTGTTTTTATGAGCCGACCAGGCACGGCCACAGGCCCCCCCTGCTCGCCCCCCCAATCAAAGCCAGCGTTTCTGTTTTAAGTGGCAGTTATTAATGTTTGTCTCATTCGTATTCTTTTGGTCCGGGTGCCAATGTGTGTCTCTCAAAAGACGTGAATCAACTATGACAATAGTGGTTCTGGCCAGGGGTGAGTCGGGGGGGGGGCAGTCGGGTGGGGGGGGGCATTTATGTGTCTGTGCCTGGGAGGTCCATTGTCTCACACTGCAATCCATCAGTGCTCGAAAGTATCACTGCTGCATAAAATTGCAGAGAACATGCTGAGCTCTTATAACAAAGAGCATAGATGTGATGTTTTTTTTGTTTTTTTTCCCTATTTATGCTGCATATAAAAGTATACAAAATTAAAATATACCGTACTATCATTACACATTACATACATTTAATCTTTGAACCAACCGTCCAAACGGATGAAAAATCTATTCCGAATAAGATTTGTTATCTAACATGTAGATTCTAACATCGGTTCGCACACTTCACTGTTCTCGTTTTGTTCTTTGAAATTCTGCTCCTTGATGTCCAGTTTGGCGCCGCCCTGCGTTTGCGTCGCGCACTGGGCCTTCACGTTAAAAACATCCCATTCCTCCGGGATCAGGCCTCTGACGAAGAGCAGGGACGCCAGGTAGGAGAACAGCAAGATGGCCGCCACGGCGGACAGCATGCAGATGGTCCGGATCGGGGACTGCTGGATGTAGACGCCGTTTACCAGAGTGCACCCGGGGAATTTGATGATGGGCGGTATCCCAAGCAGCGGCTCGCCGCACAGCACCCGCAGCAGGACGCCCACCACGCAGCCCAGGACGGCGCCGTAGCCGTTGGAGATGCTGAAGAAGAGGACGCAGACGAGCTGCGGCAGCATGAGCGTGTAGGTGAGGTCGGAGCGGAGCATCCAGATCATCAGGACGCTGTTGTCCAGGAAGGTGAGGGACGTCCCGGCCAGGCCCACAACCACCACCGAGACCCGGATCACCCACTGGATCTCCTGCTCCGACGCCTGGAGGGGAAACAGGACACGACAATCAGCATCGCTAGTTTGGTGCCTGAACAGACCAAAAAACAAAAGATTTTCCGTCCCTTCTCCTCTTCCTCACCTGCGTCCTCAGGATGTTCCTGTAAATGTTGGAGGTGAAGATGGAGGCCGCGGACAGTAGGGCGGAGTCGGTGGATGACATCACGGCCGCGGCCACCGCCCCGATGCCGATGATGGAAATATAGGGTGGAGTCAGGTGCTGCAGGACGATGGGAAGGATGAGTCCTGTCTCGCCACGATCGGCCGGGGACGGAGATCCGTAGGAGGTCAGGTTCCAATCTGAAGGACGGGGAGGAGGGAAAAATGTAACTTTAAAGCTGCGCTATCGAATACATGTGTGAGTTTTAAATTAAAAACAAGATGAACGATGAACAATGGATGAAAAAGTCCCGGATCGTTCTGTACTTGTCGACGCAGCCACCGCCCCAAGGAGTATGGGGGGGATGCCCAGCGTGGGGACGATGAACGCGGCGGTGAAGCAGGTGATCTTGGCCGTGGCCGAGGAGGCGGCGGACAGCGTCCTCTGGTGGAAGTTCTGAAGACCCAAGTTCCCCAAACCCTTGGAAGACGAAAAAAAATGAAGAGAAAGACGGATGAGACACTGGAGGAGGTGAACCGGGGTCAGCCACGTCAAAAGCAGCAGAAAAAGGAATAACTTCAAAATCAAAGACGCTTTCATGCTTTGCAGGATTTGTCAGTATTTTAATAATCATTTTTTAATGTGTCCTCAAAGTTGACAGTTTCTTGGCGTTTATATTTAGCTTCCTATCACTGCTTCTGTGTGGATGAGGAAACAAGAGTCTTAATTTTAGAAAACAGGCCAAAAATCTTTCTTTTTCTATCCAGCCACACACTGAACATTTTAATTCGCTCCATCAAAGGGTGGAGGAGCCTTTGGAGATCCGGCAACATCTTTCAGAAACCCAGGGACCTCTACCACCCTCTAGGGCATGCTGGGAAATGTAGTATGACATTATTCCCCCACCCAAGCTTATTAAAACATTTTTTTTAGGAATGCACCATGGCTAACTGCTCACATTAAGTCACCGTAGTTAAAAAACATCTACTAGTTGTCAAAATCCTATTTAATCTCATTAGGAAATGACTTCAGGTGGAGGAATTGCATTTCTGCAAGCGTTGTGCAAACACGAAGCCTTACAGCGTGTTTGTGTAACACCTGCAACGCAGCCAGTTCGTCTCATTGAACAAGACAAGTTGCGGCCTATTGAGAAGAAAATGATATCATCTGAAAAAAGACAGAAACTAAACACTTTCGCCAGAGATGCCTGTAACCTCATAGCTGGATGTGAATTGAAAAACAACAGTCAGGGATGCGGGAGGCGTCGGATTTGGCGCCTTTCAAACAAGCTTCACCTCAAACGAACCCTGGATCTAGTTGTGATATTAGGTTCTCTTTTCTTTCTTTCTTTCTTTCTTTCTTTTTTTCTTTTTTTTTTTCGACAAGAATCCCTTCCATCCTCACCAGCAGCAGAAAGTTATCGATCCACCTCCAGGCCCTGTCTGCCTCCAGGCTGCCGACCCAAGGGGGCTGGAAGGTGTAGTTGTAGGCCGTCTCCGCGATGTCCGTCACGGCCGGGTTCACCAGGGAGAAGGGGACGCACAGCCACTGGGAGGGGGGAGAAAGAAGAGGGCCGGAGCCTGAGACCGAGCCAACGGAGTTGCGATGGTTCGCGGGCGGACGGATGCCAAGATTATGGTCTGGTATAAAGGCTGGAGGCAGGGGAAGCTGCTAGAGAGTCTTCTTATCTGACTCTAGTAAAGAAAGCCTACGAGCTTATTTCTAAAACTCATTTGATTTTTTTTAACGTATGACCTCGGGGGCGGCACTGACTCACCAGGCTAATGAAGATAAGAACGAGCTGGATGATGTCCGTGTAGGCCACGGAGTAGAGCCCCCCCAGCAGCGTGTAGGTGATGGCCACGGCGGCTGAGATCCAGATGCTCACGGTGTAGGAAAGGTCCAGGATGACGCTCATGGTCACGCCTATTGAGCAAACACACATTTAAGGCGTGTCCCCGCCCCGAAATCACTTAGTCAGTTCAGGTGCTCCACGAGGACCTTCCCATGGTTATCAGTGTTTAACCAACCCTAACCGTTTGCCTACCCGTTGTGTTTTTTGTTTTTCTTTTTTAGATAAGGATCCCTTTAATGCGTTTATTGATGTCAGAGGGAACTGCTATCGAGATACGGGCCGAGCGGGACCTTTCGCCCTAGAAAAACAAACCCGTCGCCACTCCTTCGAGCACGCGTGGCCGTAACGGCGTCCCTCCAAGATCACCTCCGGCGTGACTTGGGGCGTTCCTGCCGCAGCAGACTCCACGTGGCACTATGAGGCACCTCGGGGGAGATCTAGCGGATCTAGTGCAAAGGTCAAAGGGTCTCAGAATCCGTACAGTGGTTCATCTCCTAGATGTGGTTTGCTGCAGATGACCTCATTGACTGATTATCATAGTGCAGTTTTTTTTTCCATGTGCCACCCATGTCCTGCGACTGTGCCCGATCGTTAACCGCCACACCAGTTACCAGTTTTCGATCTGAGCCCCCCCCCCCCCCACCACACACACACACACACACACGCACACACACGCACACACACACCCCAACCTCCCCCGAATCTCGATGGGAGATATCTAAGGCCGAATGCACAATTGGACAGAGGGGTTTGTGTTTCACTCAGCGCCTCGGTGGAGGGGCTGCGGATGGACAGCTGGTCCTCTGCCTGGGGATGGACGTTCGAGGCATCGAATGCATCACACACACACACACACACACGCGCGCCCGCACAGTGGAGGTGTTACATATAGAAAGATTCTTACCTAATCCAATGAGTGTTCCCGTCACCCACATGATCTCCGATACGAGCGAGGCCAGCGACAGAGCGGCCGTCGGCACTTTTCCATATTTGATCTGGAAGGGGTCCATCATGGTCACGTACTTATTGTTTCTCATGGGCTCAGCAAAGAACAGGCCACCTTTTTTTTTTTTTTTTAAAGTGAGGTGAAACGGGGAAACAAGAAAGAGACACACACAGTCCTTTAAATACATGTGGTTTCTTCTGTGAAACACTGCTTCTTCTCACTTTCATAAAACACATAAAAACTCCACAATAACCCACTGTGCAGAAAAAAAACCGAACCCCTCTTTGGATCCCAGCGAAACGGCGTGTCGCCGCCGGGGGTAGAGGCAGGTTCCCGCCAGCGTACCCTTGTCAGAACTTGAGGGGATAAATCTTTTCCTTTTTCTCATGTGATTCACCACGTGGAACAGGAATGTTGTTTTTTTTTTCCCCCTGCTAATCCTGCTCCGTGCATAAGGGAAGTTGTGTAACCGGTTTGCGTTTCCTCTTATCAAAAAAAAAAAAAAAAAGGAAAAATGTTTTTCATACTCAAAGGATAAAGAAAAAAGAAATCAACCGTGAGGTGTTTAAATTCTCAGCACCGCTATTTCTCTTTTGTGACATTCGGGTCAATTCAGGGGATAAATTGCAGGGATTTTTTGCAGTTTCATGCTTTGTGAGAAAAACTCTTTTGCCTCTTCTGCTCCAGCTTCATTAAAGTGATTTCCTACGTTTCTCCAGAGGCTTCTCGGCAGCAAGAGGATGTGCGATCTTTGAGAAATTATAGCCAGTGGTTCCAATTATCTGGTGAAAATGGGACAATAACAGCGTCTGAACAGTCCAGTGGCAGATGACAGAGGGGGAAAAAAATACATCTAATTTTCATGTGGTAAAAAGGTAGAAATAAGACTCTCTAATAAGACTTCGGGGGGGGGGGGGGGCTAATGGCTGAAAGTCCTGCGAGCCTGCCTGACCGCCCAGAACCGACCCTGAGATGTCTTGAGCCAGGCCATCGACGGCCCAAGACCCACGTCTTGGCGACAGCCATCCATCCTCGGGACATACTTTACATTTTTATACCCCCCCCTCATTATGAGGCTCTAAGAATGATTATAAAGTGGACCCGTCTCTCTCTCTTTGCCACTGTGGTGTGTAATGAGCATTACAGCCTTGTGGGTGGCGGGGGGGGGGGGGACTAGTGTTGTTGACTTCAGCTCAACACCAGGGACGCCACGTGGAAAATGAAAAAAAAAATGCTGACCCAGAAGAAATGCTGACCCAGAAGTCTACCTGTCACTTTGTCTCAATGCGTTTTGGAAAGTGTGTGTGTGTGTGTATGTGTGTGTGTGGGGGGGGGGGGGTAGAGAAGTCTCACCGATGATGAAGCACAGGGTGGCTGCGATCGGCATGACGGCCCAGATCAGTCCCATGGAGGGGTTGTAGACCGCCTCTGCCGTGCCCACAATGAAACCCCCTCCAACCCACGTGGCTGCATCACACACACACAAACACACACACACACACACACACACACACTCATTAACACACAGACTCAGATTCACATGCAGGCGGAGGAGCTCTTCTCCCCGCACCTGCCCTGTAACCTGATCACAGAAAACCGGCCCTGTCTCCTGTAACTTTAATAGGAAATTAAATTTACATAGGATATTTTACTCTAAATCTAATCACAAAAAAATCAATGATCCGTGAGTGGTGGGTTGGTTTTATTGTTTTTTTTTATCATGTGAGCTGACAAAAGTGATTTTGGGCTGAGTCATAATCCTGGAAAAAAGGATAGAGGATAAAGTTGTAAAAAAAAATGAAAAAAATCTCTGACGCTTTTCCTGTATTTAACGTTGTTTCCGTTCGCTTTAGAGCCACATTAGGTTCCTGTTATTTCACAGGGGCTTCCTGGTTGGATTTCTTTCTAATATAATAATAGTTTCTCCTGTTCTCTGGTCCCATTTACTGAATAAAAAAATCGACAATGAAACGCTCGCTTCCTTTATTTCCCACCATAAATCATCATCGGTCAATTAAAAACCGTGTCCGGCCTCCGTAAAACGGTATTTTACCCTAACCCCAACCCTTGTCGCTTTAATAAATAGAATGAACAAAAGGACATTTTCCTGTTATTCTTTTATAGTTTATTCCATTATGATTAGTATTATCGTCAATATCTCTTTAGACATGAGGCTCGGCAGAGAGGAAACCGGAGCCGCGTAGCGCGCAGGGACACGAGGTCGTTGCGCGG
The DNA here is from genome assembly GCA_016859345.1 of Istiophorus platypterus. Classification (NCBI taxonomy): domain Eukaryota; kingdom Metazoa; phylum Chordata; class Actinopteri; order Istiophoriformes; family Istiophoridae; genus Istiophorus; species Istiophorus platypterus. The sequence continues at coordinate 2,111,762 of CM029124.1, forward strand.
ATTGAAAAGAAAGAAAAAAACAGACGAACGGGGAAAAACAGATGATGTTTCCATTAAAAGACCCAGAGAGAGAGATGATCCGGCCGCCTGCCCCCCCGCCGCCGCCGCCGCCGCCGCCGCCGCACATACTCGCCTGTCATGGTGAAGATGCCGACCACCAGGCTGATGCCCCGGTTGCCCAGCAGAGCCATCTCCGTCTTATCCCCCTGGCCCTTCCTGGCCTCCCTCTTGGACTTGACGGAGGCCCAGATGCCGATGCCCAGCACCAGCAGGTAGAAGAGCATCATGACGCTCACCCCGGGGACGTTGAGGGCCATGGTGGAGCTGCGGGATTCCTGCCGAGGGAGCGAGCGTCTGCCGAGCCGCCTGGATGATACAGCACATCCCTCCGTGCCGCCGCCGCCGCCGCCGCTTCTGCTGCTGCCGCTGCCGCTGCTGCTGCTGCATGGGCACAGTCATGGCAGAAATCCCCCCCTTCCCTTCATCCTTCTGCCCTCCCCTCCGCTCCCCTCCCCGCCTCCGAGGGCGCAGCGGAGGCGCACGGAACTGCACATAACCCGTCAAGGTGAAACACGCATCCGTGTGCCAGGATAAAGCCCCGCGCGCGCGCGCGCACACACACGCGAACACGCGCGCGCGCGCATACTGGACTCCCGGACTATAATGGGCCATATTTCGAGCGATAATTAGTTAATCATAAACTCGTGGTGCTTTGACTAATGAATAAATTATTTGTGAACATCCACCCCGGTTTCTATTTCACGCGCTCGGCCCTGCTTACGTCACGTGGTTAGCATTTTTAGCAGTAGCCATTTAAATAAAATGCGCATGTGGACCCTCGTGTCGGGTTTTTTCGTTGTCATTGTCTTTTAACTGCATGACTCAAGTTGCCTTCACATGCTCGGAGACTTGCGGGAATTTAGCCCTTTTTTTCTTTTCCTTTTTTTTTTACAGTGTCACTGTTTTTAATTATGATCTCATTGGGATCAAGATCCGGCATCGCCCGACGTCCGCTGTCGTTTCAAACTAGAACCATTCAGGTCGAAGCCCACGGGAAGGGCTTTTATTGTGAATACCTCACAGGAAGCGCCATGTGGTTCTCAGCGGGTTATTACTGCCAATGACAGGTCGTTAAAATCCGCCCGTTAGAAACAGAGTCGTTTTCTTTCTGCATTTTATTTATATGGTTCTATTTTTTATTTTCAAGGGCGGTAATAATTCAGAGCAGTAAAATTTAAGATAATAAAAGCCCCGAAACTGTTTTGACTCAAGGTCCATTTAGGTCGCACGCGGAGGAACGAGGAAGCTCTGCTGCTCACGCGGTTGTGAAAGACTCGAGGGAAAAACCCGTAAAAAATAATGACTTATTATATTTATTTATTTATTTATTCTGTTAAAGACCTAATAAAACAACCCACAAGAAAATGAGATTTTTTTTAGGGAAGAATGACCTTGGGTCAAATACAGGGCAATGAGTTTCATCTTGATTATATAAATGGAGTTAAAAGGCAAAAGGGTGAAAACTAAGATTGGCCCCTTCTGCCTCCCCTTAATGAATAATTTGTTATTGTTTCTCCTCCCTCGCTGAAGATCCCTGTGATAGCTTTACGGGGGGGGCGGGAGGGGGGGAAGCATTACGGGATAAGCGCCTTAAGAAGGTCGGCCAAGGTCAGCGGCCTGATCCACTCAGACTGTGCCCCCTCCTCGGGGTCCTGCGTCGATGTAAACCCGCGGTCCTCCCCCATCTGAGTCGGTCAGGCAGTAGTGAGCAGATACCGGCCCACGGTGGTATATGTATAAATACACTGTTATTCCATGATTATGGGTAATAAATTCACCCACCTGACAGCCGGTGTAGACATCGGGGTTTGGGGGCGAAGTCACGTGTCACGACTAAGCACACAGTTCACCTGTTAACATGTAATTTACCTAGTGCTGGGAAAACAGCATCAGGGTTTAAAAACTAGGATTTTTCAACATAAGTCTAATATTCTCTTCCATCTAATCCTGATGATAACTGGAAAAATTACAACTACAGTTTAAACTGAATTACATGGGCACTGATGCTGTGAATAAATAGTCCACAGAAGACAAGCAGCTTCCCCAAAATGTCCATGGGGCCATTTAAGGTTCCGGTTCTAGACTTTCTTATTCCTTATCTTTTGCAATTTTACATAATAACCCCCCCAGTTATAAAGTTAAAGTAAGGTGACCTCAGTGTTTCCTTTGGGCGCGACCCCAGTCATGATCTTACAAACGTCACCTCGCATCATCAGACGATCAAACCGAGACGCTGGCTAACGTCAGGAAATATGACCGAAGGATAAACGCATTGGCATTTATTTTGTCAGCAGAATTGCTCATGAGAAACGCCAGCCGCCGTGCGTCTTGCTGGTTCTCCCATAATGCATAGCAACATGCCCCAGCTCCCCCCTTTTTTTTCATAGAGACAATGGCCGCATTCAGGGCCCCCCTGCTGCTCGCAGGTCAGTTGTAACAAGACCTGCACACATCGTGTGTGGAGATGGACTGAAAAGAGACAAGGTTTTGGGGGGGTGGAGATGGGATGGGTTGAGTGGGGGCCGGGGGGGCTCTGAGCTTTCTTCGGGAATGAGTGAACGAGCCTTTGAGGCATCTTCATGTGTCAGAGGAGACGAAGGGCTGGAAGCACAAGTGGCCTCCAATTTATCTGCTCAGTAAAAATACATATTGTTTATTTACAATGACACATAGAATAATGTCGGGCTTTTATTAAAAATCCAGAGTATTTCTGCCCAGTAGCTTCAATCCAAAGCGGTCGGTGTCCATTACAACTTTATTGACATATTTCTGCCACTTCGCGTGACTCCGCTCTCTCATCCCCTCTGTCCTGGGACCACACATGAGAACAATATTTTATTTTAAATTTATCTTAGCACTATTAAAAATAAACCTGAGATTCAAGGGTTTAAAGCCGAAAATCGAAATATCTAAATACTCGCTTCACCCTTCACCTTTCACCTTTCACCCTTCGCCCTTCGCCCTTCGCCCACCTCCCTGGTGGGTTCTGGCCTTGCACGTGGCTTTTGGTTTCGTTTCTTCAGGTTCTGAGGCGTCGCGCCCTGAGTCTTACCTCTCCAACCCCCCCAGGATGAGAGTGAGGGGAATAAAATTTGTGGCGCTCAGGGTATGCGTTTCAAAAAAAACAAATAAACAAAACCTGTTTTTTTAATGTTCGAACTGAACCTTTAGTCAATCAAATATAACATTCTAAGGAATAAAATCTAGAGTTTTCTGAGTTAAGAATATAATTCTTAAATCCAGACTTATATTACAGACATTTTCTTTTAATTCTTCCTTTAATCTCACTTTTTTTTTTTTTTAATTTTCCAAATGGTCCTTATTGTCATCCGTGGTGATTAATTGCAGGATGTGCGTTTGCAGATATATACATAGTCTGGTATGTACTGTATGTTCTCCATCTGCCGTCAGTGGGAGTTTTCCAATAGTGGCAACGAGATGTTTGTGCGTCAACAACACTGTCAACAGGAAAAACAGCTGTGGATTTAGTGTCCTCGGTTGATGTTGGGTTGTTTTTTCTTTTGGTTTGGTTTTTTTTTCATTCGGGACAAACGTCAGTGAGGCCCCAGCTCGGCTCCTCTGGAGCAGCGGGAGGTTCATGGCCTCGCCCGGGAGCAAACCTCGGCTGTCTGCCCGGGGGTTGAGCTGCGGCGTTGCCGGAACTGCCTTTGCTGCTGCTCCGCCGCCAAGGGGGAAACGGTGTCTGGTGATTCACTTGTCAGACGCCTCCCCCGGTCCACTATCACATTCTTCAGATTACAAAGTACTTCAGATTACAAAGTACTTCAGATTACGAGACCAGCGTCCGAGTGGCACAGACAGATTCCAGTGTTTCCCGACAGCCCTTTTTTAAAAGCTTGGGCGTGGACGTGGATCCGTGTGAACACCATTAGTTGTCGAAAAGTCCACGTTGTACCTTTTGAAAGTTCAACACATCCTGCGACACTGAATTTTAAATGAGTAAACCAGACAGAAAAATTCAGACGTTTAACCCCTGATACCACTGGTTAAATCTGGATGTAGAAAAGCAAATTATTCAGGTCCTGGGAGACGTGTTAACCCTCGATGATTACATTTAATTTTGAAAATGCTATTCAAAATATAAAACAAAAAGAACAGGGTTTCTTAACACTTAAATATGAATTTGAATTCAGGCGTGTGTTAGATTTAAAACACTGATCCGGTGATTTTAGAACTGCAGTTCCGTCAAATTTGAGGACTCTAAAGAGACTGATGAAGAAGCAAAGTGGCCGAAGCCAAAGAATCTTGATATGTTTTAGTCCCCAGTGTAGGTCAGTATGGGTCAAGCACCAAAAATGGTTGAACCTCATATTTCCCACAATGCACGTTTTAATTTTTTTTTTTTTTTTTTATCAGACCCTCCATGCACGCCTCCTGTTTGTAGTAAATTTTTACATATATTAATTAGGTAGACGCTTTAGTATTTTAAGCGAATTGCAAGCGAGGCAGCTCGGGGTTCAGAGCCCTGCTCATGGACACTTGAGAATGAGGGCAAGAGCAGCCAGGGATCAAGCCACCAACCTTCTCCAGCCCACATAAGCTGACTTTGACATTGTCGAAACGTTGCATTTTATGCCAGTGACACATCCTCTTCTACCGCATGAATATAGGTACAAAACTGCAGTTCCCATACCGGGAGTCGAACCCGGGCCGCCTGGGTGAAAACCAGGAATCCTAACCGCTAGACCATATGGGAGCTGGGAACTGCTTGGAGTGTGGCTGGAATCAACTGTGATGACATCAAGATGCTCCCATCAGGGTTATTTCTCTAATGTGTCCAAGCTTGCACAGATCCGTTGCCTTGCTCCACAGTTCTATGGGGCCTGTAGACGGATCTGCATCCAAAAACTGGTGGACTAGCCCTTTAAAAAGGTCAATAATTGACTTTAAAGCAATGCAAACGTACAGGAATAAAGTTAAGATAGAGGCTGTTTTAATGTTTAGCCAACAGTCTTTCATGCAAATCCTCAGCACGAACGCACAGATGGTTCCATGTAAAACCGAATGGAGGCTACTCAGGGCCCCATTCAAAGCAGCCCGCTGGGCCCCGGCGGAGATAAGGAGGCTTCAGTGCCATGGCGGTGAATGACGATCCAGACCCAGTTCACATGCAAACCGCGGGCTCGGGGACGCGTTTCACCGGAACACGAGCAGACGCACGCTCCACGGCGGAACAGGGTTTAATTCAATTCACGTCTTTAAGAAACAAGTTCGAATGACAACCGAGGTTTGTTTGGGTTTTTGTTTTTTTTTTCTGTCACGGACAAAGGTCGACTCTGAATTTATCACAGGTAAGAGATAGTGGTCGGAGAATGACTGATGTGCAAATTTTAAAACAGAAGCTAAAAATAAACGGGGGCCCTTGAACAGAGGACGCTGAAACCTGAACTAATTATACTCCACCTTTTTTTAATTTTTATTTTTGAAATATGTAAATTACATGAGAAAACAAAATGGAATGGTTGGAATCTTAAACCTCGTTCAGTACGGTGGTGTAATCATACTCCGGAGGTGTTTATCCTGTGTTAGTTTGTACTGTGGATCCACGCTGTCCAGCCAAGAACATTTCGAAAGGCAGAACTTCTCTGTTGTGCTGTGAAACCTCCTCAGAGCCACCGGGAGCTGTGTGTGTATTAGCCCTATGTTGATGTTTGATAAGACTCACAAAACAATAATTATATTTCCTTTATTATTACTTTTGAATATCATTTAATCGTAGACGACCACGAAAACTGTTAAACACGATAATGTTTCCTTCAGCGAATCAGCTCCCTTTTGTAGATATAGTTGTGTTTCTTTTTAATAAATTGGGACAGTTCACAGGTTTCGGACTAAAGGGACTGAAGCTCAGGTGTCGAGTTTGGACGGACAGAGGTCATGGGGGGGGCACAGAAAACTGGTCTCAGACCGTATTCTTTCTACAGTCAGAGCAAAAACACATGAAGCTCTTGGTTTAAAAGTTCAAAATAAAGGCCTGGGTGAGTGTGAACTACTTATTTTGGTCTTGTGCAGGACTGATCCTGGTCTTTGTTTTGACTGTAACCAGGCTAAGCTGGTCCTCATCACAACCCGCTGCCTCCCGCTCAAGGATTTGAATGAGAATTTGAACAGCCTCCGTACTTGTAAATAGTCACGGTGCCCCCCCCCCGGGCGGCGGCGACATGGCGACGGCAGCGGTGCCCCTCCCCGTCGGCAACGTCACCGGCAACGTCACCACAACCAGCGCCGTGCAGATGGCCAACGTGATCCGCTGGTTGACCTTCAGCATCGGGTTGCCCGTCATCGGACTGGCCATGTACACCCTCAGGAATCTGTCCAAAGGTCGGTTCTCTCGCTCATTCAACAACCGTCTTCTACACACAGGTGTCAAAACCAGGGGGAGAAAAGCCTTCGAAAACCCCGAGTTTCAGGTCTCGGTTTCAGGCGCACAAAGTCAGAAATGAGCGTAGGAAACGAGATATATCGGTTTTAATCACTTGTCTTTCTCTGTTCGCGGCCCAGGCAACAATAAAGTTCCCATGCACGTCGTGTTCCTCCTGGTTTCTGACGTCATCAGTTTCTTCGGCCGCCCCCACGCCGACCAGGCCGCAGACGGCGGGCCCTTGCTCTCCTCCAACACCTCCGACTTCATCTTCTACTTCGGCGTCATCTCCAACGTCACCCTCATGCTGTTCATAGCCCAGGAGCGCCACGTCCTGGTGGCCTACCCACGGTGCCTCGGCAGCTGCGTCAGCGTCCGGCGGTCCCCCGCGGTCTCATTCCTGGCGTGGGCCGCCCCCTTTGCCGTCCTGGCCCTGGCAGTGCTCAAGTATAACCTGTGGTTCGCGGTGGCCCTGCTCGCCCCGTTCCCCTTCCTCCTCTTCTTCGCGGTGGACTCCTGGAGGGCCCTGGTGTGCTCCCGATCCCTTCCTCCGACGCCCGAGCGGAGGAGGACGGTGTGGGGGATCGGTGCCATCTGGGCCAACTACACCCTCCTCTACGTCCCCTTCATCCTCAGTGTCCTCCTGAAGGCTCTGTCCTTCGGGGAGACGGTGCGCTACCTGGGGCTGGTGTCCCACATGCTGCTCTACCTCAGCCCCCTGGTGGACCCTTTCCTCTACGTATTCATGACCAAAGGGCTCAAGGAGGTTCTGCGGGCAATGCCCTGCTGCCAGAACCGAAACCGTGAGGAGAACCACCCGCCCACGGTGGAAACCGTGGCTGAGACTGTGGAGACGAGACTTTGAGGTTTGGCGAACGGGGACATGGCTGGTTTGGGTCTGCAGGGGAACGTTTGTTTGACAGCAGCGTCACGGTGAGACGTGCCAGGTCCCACCTTCGTGGCTACGCCGGGCAGCTGCCGAGTAGGACGTCCATTGCGGTGTATAAATCAACCAGTGTTTCGCTTGCACCGCCGTCACCATCACACAGGGTCTCGCCAGGCTCCCGCGTGTTCACCGCGAAAAACCAAAACGCTCGGATTACCAGCTGCTTTTCCCCCCAAAAAAGAAATTGCAAAAAACTTTGCGGTATTCTTTTGTCTTATTTTACGATAAGGAAAAGTAAAAATTGTAAGTTTACAGTAAAATTAAATGGGTTTCTTAGGATCTCAGGACCTTCCTGTAAGTCTGTATTCTTGTCAGTGTAACCGCTGCCGGGGGGGGGGGGGGGGGGGGGTCAGCCAGCCAAGTAGCCAAGTAAGTAAATATGATACTCTGACTTTTCTTTGCCCCGAACTGGGTCTGTCAGGTTGTCTCAGCGCCTCCTGCAGTGGCTTGTGTTGCTTTTCCTCTTTTCACTCTGCTCTGTGCACTTTATTTGAACATTATCGTATCATATCATAGCTTATCTTTTTTTTTTCTTCTTTTGCACCAGTACACAGTAACATTCTCTATTTGTCTTGTTCGATCTGGTGTCGGAGCTAAACTTGGGTCCTGCAGAGACATTAATTCATTTCAGCTGCAACTTTGTAGCTTGAAAACACGGCAAAGATCCGTATATAGATTTGAATCAGATCAAGTAAAGGTGACAAATGCAATTTATTCGCTTTGTGCCTTTTAAATTAAACTGTAGTCAATATTTGAACGCATCTCGATGTCTAAAAAAAGAAACACAAACACACAAAGATTTTGACCCAAGTTTTTCTTGCAAACAAAACAAAGAAAAGATCCATAAACACAGAAAACACTGTTCATATCTATGAGAGGCTTTGAGGTCACGTGGTTCAATATGATGTAGTATGAGAGCATTATGAATGGTGTCGGTTCTACTCGTCCCTCCGCTGCTGAGCGTCCGCCGCCGCCGTCCCGGCTCGGGTGAGGTTTTGTCCCCCCTGTAATGAGACGGAACAATAAAGCAATTAAGCGTCGCCGTTCTCCCGAGGGAAATGCCTCAAACCGTCGCCTCGGATGAATCACCACCTCTCAGGCCCCGTCGGACACACCTTCCACATGAAAGAGGCAGGAGTTTGGAATCGGATTGCACATTGGACTCTTAATGTTTTTATCGCTCACCTATTTAGTGATACGCCTTTTAATACTGTTTTAGTCCTTGATGAACTAAAACTGTCTTAAAACTCTTAACATAAACACAAAAAAAAATTGTAGCGTTTTAAACCTTATCCAGTGAAAATAGTAAGTAAATTGTGGGATTAGAATATTCCATCATTGTTTTATATGATGTTTGAAACATTTTGTTATCAGGAAACTTCAGATGAGTCATGTTTTTCGGCACAACGTGAGCCGAAATATTCGCAGCGATCACCCTGCTCTGCCACCAGATGACGCCAAAGGCGTCCACGCGCTCTACACGCTGCGTGCCCTCGTCCGTCGGGTCCCTGACCTCGGCCTTTCGACGTCGTCGATGGTCTCCGGCAGCCTCGCGCCCCGCGTCTCCGGCAGCAGCAGGGACGCCAGGCCGGACGCGGTGGCCACGGAGCAGATGACGATCTGGGGAAGGGGGGCCCACACGTCCTCCAGCAGCAGGATGAGAGGGGCCACCGACACCCCCAGGCGACTCATGAAGCTTGAGTAGCCCAAACCGTTTTGCCTGGGGGGGCAGAGAGTAAAGGATAGGAATTTAACCTTTGACCCTTTTGCTGGTAGGTTCAGGATTTTTGGTGCTGCCCTGTTGAACTTTTAATCAACAGAAAATTTAGAGATTAATAACAGAATTTAGTCGATTAGATTATTACTGGGGGGCAAAACTGAAAAGAACAGGCTCTCAGTACAAAATTAAAAGGAGGAACTAAAATAAAACTACAGAAAAATCGAATATGATCACAACACATGTCCCATGTTATCTGCTTCAGTCAACTTTACAGATTAATTTAGATCAGAAACGTAAAAAAAAAGGAATGAAAAAATGATTAAATAAAACAATAAATAACCTAACAGCGGCAGATAATTGAAAACAACTGGTGAACTTAACCAACAAAGGGATGAACTACACTACACAGCACAATAGAATATTGTTTTTTACCCATTAAATTAAAACCTAATTAAAAAAAATAAAAACAAGATTTGAGTTTTTACCCCCCAGGTCTTAAAAAAAAACAACCTAAACCACTAACTACAAAAGTAGTCATATCTTAAAGGGAAATTATGTGATTTTATGACCTTTATTTATACAGCTATGGCCATTTTCCCTATTTTATAGGATGTTCTGATCATATTTCAGCCTCAAACTTCATTCAAAAGTGCAGAAGGGCGAGAAACATGACAAGCTGGAAGGGAAAGGAAACGTCGGGCCGACCTGACGACCGTGGGGTACAGCTCCGTCGTGTAGAGGAAGGCGGTGGTGAAGGAGGCTTCTGACAGGCCTTTCCCCAGAATAGCAACCGTGGTGCGCACAAGCCACAGCCCTGCAAACGACGAGCAGCAGCGTGCAGGGTTAGGGTGTGGGCGGAACATCACGAGGCCCGAGAAGATGCTGTTACATTACAAGGCTTCGACTGCGCAACAGTTCAATAGTTCAAATTCAATATCCTGTTGTTGTGGCCGAGTGATGGGAAAATTCACAAATTCCCTGCTATGGTTTGTTATTGTGTTACAAGTATTATTAACCTTTTTTTTTTTTTTGTACGACACCATGTTGTTCCATTGTGGTAGAAACTATTGTTTGGCCTGGTCCAATTCCAGGTCCAGGTCCCAAGAGACTGGAACCAGTTTTTGACAAAACAACTATTGTGATTCGAAGCTTAAAAAAAGGCTCCTAACATATAAACACTGTAGCATCAGTAGTTTAGTTTCCACCCAAACCAAGTCGCACTATCACATAGTAAAACAGGAACCTTCTCTGTGGTGTGTGTTTGAGTCATTCCTGGCATAATTTGTTAAAAGGAAACTCTGACACGACCCGACCTTTGGGAACGAAGATGTTGATGGCGGTGCAGACGCCCGTCAGCAGCAGCGTGCCCGCCTGACACCTCCTGCGCCCGAGGGCGTTGAGAAGGCAGTAGATCAGCAGCTTGGCGGGAACCTCGATGGCGGCGTAGATGAAGTGGGTGAGGTACAGGCTGAGGCCGAACCCGCTGACGTTCAGGCTGATTCCATAGTACGTGGACGCAACTCCGTACCTGTGGAGGACGGTGGACAACAAATCGTTGCTTACTCCCCAGCTTAAAGATGCTACATGTGCGTTTTCCCCGCCACCGGGAGCAGGTGGTGGTGATGGTCAGTGGTGGTGGTCGCTCACCAAGAGCTTCAGCCGTCGTTAGCGTTTATGAGAGCAAAAGGTTAGAAAACGTCCTCCTGGCATCGATACGTCTCCATCGTCTCGTGCCAGACCGAGGACAGACTGGACGCTACAGTTGTATCACAAGACAGGGTGGGGACAGAGGGCTGGGACAGTGGGGCAGGGGCGGGGCGGGGGCGGAGGCGGGGGCAGGGGCGGGGGCGGGGGCGGGCGTTAGCTGGCTAGCACGCTAACACAAAACAAAAGAAGTGATGGAAACAGAAGCAAAAACCAAAGTTACCTTTGGTGTTTCTTTCCATCACAGGAGACAGATGTTGGTGAGTAAAGGAACAAAGTTTGATGCCGAACTTGCGATGTTTCTCTTAAGTAGACGGCTGCTAACGTTGGCTATGAACCTACAAATAGCAACTTTAAGTTTCCAAATCCACAAAAGAATATATATAATTTAATAAAGGCGATTCAAGCAGACATTACAATTTAAAACACAAAAATATTCTAAGGTAAATTACCATTGTTTTTGGTACCAGTTCATTTAAATTCTCACAGTCTCGACAGATATTTCTGTGGAGGCGACACCCACCACATGATCCCGGTCAGCAGCGTCAACCGCCTCATCTTCGGGGTCCTGATGAGGTCCAGGTACGTGTAGTTTTTGTCCTGATGTTCCCCGATCTCTACGCCGGAGAGCATCTGTGCAGAGGCGGAGAGATGAAGCCGGACAGGACATTGATTTAAAAAAAGAAGATAAAATCGCATTAAAATTCATCAGTAGTCAATAATCCTCGAGCCAACACTCACCTCCGCTTTGTATTTGCTCGACAATATTTGTCTTTTGTTGAATTTTGCGCACTTGTCGAGATAAAACTGGGCTCTTTCCACTTTCCCGTTGGCTAAAAGCCATCGAGCAGATTCGGGGATCCAGCTGCAGGTACGTCCAAATGATTATTAATAATAAGCAGACACATGAATTAGGACACGAATTGAAATGACTATTAATTCTAATTTCTAATTAAATTTAGAAAAAAAACTTCACTTCTAAAGTGATTAGAAGCGTCCAATTTTGGGGAAATTCTACTTACTCTAAATTAATTTGCCAGTAAATTAAAAATGTAATTCTTTCTCTAACGAATTAACCCATGATTTGCCTCATTTTCATTTACATTACACAGTCATTTTGAAAGACAAATTTTTATTGAAATAAATACTAATTTACACAGTAGCTCTAAAAGTAATATACACCATCCTGCGTGTGCTTCACTTACCACCAGGTCAAAACCGCGAGGCCCAGAGGGGCCGTGACGGTCATGATCAAGGCCCGCCAGTCCTTCACCCAGAGGGCGAACCCGGCCAGAAACATGTTCCCCACAGACCAGGCCAGGCTGCCGATCACGCTGATGAATGACCTGTGACCCGTGTCCACCCACTCAATGCCTGCAAGGCGGGGGGAGGGGGTTCGACAGAGTGAACGAGAGCCAGCGACATCCTTCCTTCTGCGAAAATTCTTGCCATTCTTGTTTTTGATCTCACTGGGACTAGTGGTCTAGATTGAATTTTCTGCGGTTCGTGGAACCAACTACCAAGCACAGCGCCTGACCCGTCATCTAATCTGACACCGCGACCTCGACGGCTTACTGAGGATGAGGGACGTGATGCTGATCCCCGTCAGCCCGAACCCGGTGAGGAACCTCAGCACCGCGAAGAGGACGTAGGAGCTGGCGAAGGCGCTGGAGAAGCCGAACGTCAGGGACAGAACATACGAGGCCAGGAGGGTGTTTTTCCTCCCGTACCTGAGAAAAAAAAAGAAGAAAAGAACCGGAGGTCGACTCACGAATGCAAATCTGCGACATTATTTCTTTTTCCTCGGAAGTTTCGATGCCTGCAGAGCATTTCAAATGTGACTCTAAATGTTCTATTAGTTAAAGTACAATGGACAAAAAGCAGGAACTTATCTAAAAAACCCCATAAATTCAAATTACATGTCATCTTTGTCATCACAGATATTAGATAATGTCGACTGTCTTTCTGCTTGAACATGTCTTGACACCTCTCAGTCTCTTACTCACTATTCAGGTGAAGTTGTAAAAGAAAATTCCACTGTCATAGCATATTGCACGTTTGCATGCATACAAAGTCTTTCCCTTTGCAGACATTTTATCTATTTAACATTCAGATTTTTACTTCATCGTTTTTTTAACGCACGTACTTATCACAGAGGAATCCGAACGCCACGGCTCCCATCATCACCCCGAAAAAGAAGATTGTGCCGGTGGCTTTCGTCAGGCTTTTTCTGTCGCAGACGAGGTCCCACTGAAAAAAACACAAAACAAACGAAACAAAAAAACAGGTCGCAGAGAAATATCCCCTTCTGAGGTCCCAGGTTTATCCTGTGGGGGCCCCAGAGACCACGAGACTTGAGCCTTCTTGGGACAAAATAAATCCAGTCATAAAAAAGAAGCTCGTTCAGAACATTTACGCGGAGGAAAAAGTGAATGATGTCTTGACAGGAAAGAAAAGATTTTTGTCAGAAACTGTGAAAAGTGGATCATTCACATGAATGAGCTGCAGACGAAGAAGCTGATCATCACACGTTACTGGTTTCAGATCAGAGGACTCAATGAAAACCTTACGAAAAGAAACGCGTTAATGGTGAATATTCTGCAGATGTGTTTGTAATATAGTGTTGTAGGTACAGCTGGCTCCTCTACTGTGGAACCATCTTCTAGTTTGGGTCGGGGGGGGGGCTCTCCAGGTTTAATGTAGACTTCAGACTTTTATTTCTGATAAAGCTCATAGTCAGAACTGGCTCAGGATCAGCTTGAACCGCCCCCCCAGTTATGCTGCTATAGGCCTAGACTGCAGGGGGACTTCCCATGATGCACCAGGCTCCTCCCTCTCTCCTCCCTCCCCATCTCCCTCCCCCTCCCTCTCCGTCTTTCTCCCTCTCTCTCCTACCGTCGCCTTCTGCAGGTTTCTCTGACTCTGATGCTGCAGAGTCCAGATCAGAGTCCAGATCAGAGTCTGGATCCAGGACTGTAGAACCATCTACTGCCCCATGATCCTGATCAACACCCACTGCTTCAATTATTATGATTATTACTATTACAATGTTATTTAGTCTTATTCATATTATTATTATCCCTATTATTAAAGCTGTTAGTTTTTGTTTTATTATCATACATCTTTATTAAATACCTATATTGTGCTATGCTCTCTCTCCTCCCCCCACTTCTCTTTCTTTGTCTCTCAACTCAGCTGGTCAAGGCAGGACCCCCCCCCCCCCGCCCCGGCCCCCACCACCATGAGCCAGGAGGAAGGTCTAGACCTGCTCTATAGTGTCCTGAGATAACCTCTGTTATGTTGCGGCGCTATATAAATGAAACTGAATTGGAAGTGGTCAAGGTAATGAAAACGAGTGGTATATAGATGTATTTGTCAGAGGACTGTTTAAAGCCAGACGCACACGTCACACAGAAAACTCCCCTGGAAACAGTGAAAGTGTCAATATTTAGAAAAGTGACGACAGAGCGTTTTGTTGACCTGAATCCCAGCTGGGATTTAACATCGAAAACTTGCCATGAGAGCCTGTAGATCAGTGTTTGCCCAAAATAAACCATGTTGCATGTGTAAACTCTGAGCCTGGACCCTAGATTGTTGCATGCAGTGAAAATAAGAAATTATGTGGAGTCTTTTATCCATTTTTTGAGGCATAAAACCACTGGAATAAACCACCTCTGATTCCAGTTTTAAGTAAAAGTCCATTAATGTAGCATTGTTAAAATATTTTCCCACAGCTTTTCATTTCCTGCATCTTTTTTTTTTTTACTTTCATTAATCTTATTAGATCCACTTTCGCTTTTTTGGGGGGAGACAAGTCAGAATTATCTGCTTTGCAAAGGCTGATTAAAGTTAATTTATCCCTTAAACTTGAAAGCTGTTGTAAATTAACAATGTATCACATTTTAAATGCAATAAACCCATCTATATTCTGGCTGAAATGTAAAAAGACTGATTCAGTCTGCCGAGTCTGGAAAGGTTCATCTGCTGTGAGGGGGGGTGGCTTTTTCTGAAACCTCCACATGCTGTTTTAATACTGATTTTAAAAGGTTGGGGTTATACCTCTGTGGCCAGGGTGGAGGTGAAGGTGGACTTGTCGTAGACCCATCCGCTCTGACACGGAACAGTGGGCAGCCCGGCACCTTCCGAGCCGTTGGACAAGAGCTGAAGCTGAGGCCCCGCGAACATCTCACAGGACCTGGGCTCCCCATCTTCCTGCAGGGGGATGCTGACCATCAGCCTCTGCTCCTGGGTTAAATTTCCCAAGAGCCCGCCGTCGCCCTGGGCGCTGATGTCACAGTGGTGAGGGGGCACTGCGGCGATGAAGTTGTTCAGCAGGAAGTGACAGGGCAGCACGATACGGGGGGTGCAGAGCAGGACGATGATGAGGATTTGGAAAGGCCCGAAGCCATCGATTTCCTCCAGGATGTTCTCGAACTTCATCCTCAAGGACAGATTTAGATTTTGCTTTGAGTCGACAGAAGTAAATGCAATGAAATAAAGCAAGTTTGGACCAAGAAATCAAGTGAAGCCATTAAAAAAACTGAATTACTCACCCGTGTAGAAAAAGGGCTGCACCACTAGAAACTGTTCTCTGCAGAGTCCAGGGCTGAACTCAGGCTCTGGAGCCCAGCGACCTCCAGCCCGATCATTAATCTCTGCATCACCTTTGGACATTTGTTTGAATACTACAACACGTGTTGCCAGAGATTCACCGCCTAAGAAAAGGAAAAAAAGAAAGAGGTAATTATTAACCAGAATGCAATACTCACCTGAGGCCTTGGCTTTTGTAAACGGCAGATATGTTGCCTCCCGGCCATGAATAATCTCAGCTAAAAAGATGGCAGATTGATAAATGAAGGTCTGACAGGAGAAAAAAGGAAGAAATTCAGTTTCAATTAGAGATTCTTGGTCTTTAGAACAACGTCAGGTTCCTGAGATGAGCTCTGTAGGGACAGAAATGACATGCAGACCTGTCATTTTCCCACCAGAAATCCACATTTATTAACTCTCTATGTGAGAACTAATCCATGCTCTTAATGTATAACTCGCTCCTCATGGTGTCCAGAGACACCAAGGTGGGAACGGAATGCACAGCCCCCAGCTCCAGAGGGTTCAGAGGTTCATGCCTTGTCCCTGAGACGAAGACCCACTGGTTCATCTACATATTCTTTATTCTAATCTGCTGTTCATCATCTACAGGCGACAAGAATCAGATTTAACTTTATCACAAACTCAAGAAAACAGTTAAAACCTCAGCAGACGCCTGAAACTGCAAAAGTAAACAAAACAAAACAAAAACAAAACGAGGGCGAAGCAAATGAAGAGAAAACAGGATTTTCTTTATGCCTACAATAATTTTCCGATTCACTGGAAATTTTTTCAACTTTTCTAATAACTTTTCTAATAAAAGTTAAGTTTAATTTTTTTTTTTCAGAGTAACTTTATTTGGCAAAGTTAACATATAGATGAACAACAAGACTGATAAGGATCAATGCAACCATATCAAACAGGGAAAAGGAAATAAATAAGAATAGAAACGAAAAGAAAAATACACGTTATGGAATATTCATAGGGAAAAATGGAAACATAGCTTTATTAACTAAGCTGTATGTTTCAGAAGGATGTCGTTGGAGTTTAGAAGTCGGTTGACTGAGAAAGTGTTAAAGTGCTATTTATTAAACAACCTGAACTTCATCCCCCAGTTGTTCCAGATAAAGCACTCTGGAGGAGATCATGGTAACAGCCTCCGTCTGTGGAAGCTTGGGAACATTTTGAGAGGGGACTTCTGTGAACTGGGGCCCGTGTGGACGGAGATCAGAGGGTCGGCAGTGACCGATGCGACGCACTCGGGGGAGGTGAAGCCGTGACGGAGGTGCTTCCTGGTGCCACGATGAGATCGTTTCGATTTGCTGACCGCGATGGTTCCTGAGCGCTGCCGTTTACGTTACCTATCTATTTATCAAAACCTGTAACCTATAAAACCTGCAGATCCTACATCAGGGGAGGAAACTGGCAGGAAAAAGGTGTCCAGTCCCTGCAGGTACAGGTGAGTCAAACCTGCAGGTACCAGGGACAAACAACATCCTCAAACAAACACACACACACACAACCACACACACAAACACACACACACACACACACATACACACACACACACACACACACACACACACACACACACACACACACACAGCCCTCAGACGTCGTCTCACCTTTCCCACAGTAACCTGACGCTATCTCCTTTTTTCCCAGTGTTTAGCGGCGGAGTCTCGGCCTTAAATACTCAGAACACTCAACTATATACCCTCATTCCTTAATCAGTCCTTGATAAAATACCCCCCCCCCGGCTCAGATTCCCCCTGATCTTCGACCCACGCTCAGGGTCTAGACTCCACTTGTGTCCTGCCTCCCAGGTCACGGGGTGGACTCGGGTTCACTGGGACAACTGGGATGTGGATGGTTTACTGCGGCAGCGTTGGCAGCCAATCGCGTCGGCCGTTATTGTGCTTAACGCCTCTGTAGGATAATAAACAGAGGTCTGAGGTGAAAGGTCGCCGCTGTGATACTGGTTACACATTAATTGGCTATGGTATTAAGATATGTTCACATCTCTAATGTTATTTTGGAGCCTAAGTTCCTTTAACACCCACACATGTGGTGGTTCAACAGAATTGAACCTTAACCCTTAACCCCCTCATCCATCTTTTTTCATCTAATGAGCAAAACACACTGTATCGCCAACATTCTTCTCTGATTTTACACTGACGAACTGCAGCTGAGTCTGAACATCTGTGGCCAAACTTACTTTGCCCACAAAAGGCTGAAAATTACTATTTTGCACAACTTGCCTGTGAGTGTATGAGATATATTAACATTAAATTCAGGTATGTACACATCAGTATCCCTATGTCCATAATTGGGATTCTTATACATTTCTATAAATATTTGGATTCATTATTTATATCTACAAATAGTCTAAAGAAAATCTTTAAAAGTGACTTACAACTAGTTTTTGATGACATTAAAGGTATTATCATTAGTTCACCTTTTCCTCGGCTGACGTTATATTTAAATGTGGATCAGACAGAATCCATTAAAACACTTTACTACAACATTTGATGGACCAAAAACCTGAATCGTATTCAATCCAAAGCTTGTCCTATTGTAGTGTAACAAGTTTTTCCCGGGACTGGGACCCACTGTATAATGACAATAGAGGGAATCTATGGATAAGATTGTCCCTGTGTGACATTTTGATAATGATACTGATAAAAGTACTTTTTTTTTATTATTATAGACCAAGACCAGTACAAGGAGGAGGGGGATCAGGTGACCTTCATTTAAGATTGAGCAACTGCTTCACTTTACTGATTTTCTTACTGAATATTATTAATTGCAAATATTGGAAAATGTAACGTCACTGAACTAATAAAATAATAACTTAATTTGAATGGAAGTAGTTTGATCATGCATATAAACTCTACCCTCTGACACATATACATATAAGGTTTTATTTTATTTTTTGCAATAATTCAAAATCGCAAACCTCAAAACGCCGTCAGTTAATTCACAGACCATTTGCATTGACTGCAATCATGCCGGTGTTTTGTTTCTGAAAGTAAATGAGGAAAATTTAGACACTTATATATACACTATAATTTGAGTTTTCATTTTTATCATCCATCCGTCCATCACTATTGTAAAAAAAAAATCTGTGAATGAAGCTGCACTACATAACTATGTCCTCTAGGTGGCGGTGCAGGTTCATCTTTAACGAGGGAAGTGAGCGACGCGTTGACCCTCATTCTTCATGCTGGTAAAATGAAAGCACTCGGGGACGGTGGCTGCTTTAATGGAGGAGCTGCCTTTGTTTCCATATTGAAAAGGAAGCTTCTATGCGCTGGGATCAAAATGTGTCCATTTTAAGAACAAAGTGAGTTTTTATCAGAAAGATTAGTGAAATTAAAGTGAAGATAAATGCACCGGTGTACGATCAAAAGATGAAACGTAAAAAGGAAGAACCTCCTTTATTGAGCTTTCATTGACCTACATTAATTCCCTGGAGGCTTAACCAGGAACCAAACGTTATCAGTGAAGACATAAAGCTAATCTGCTGCTTAGTTTTATTATAACAGCAAATTATTAAACAAGTAATAAAGTACTTTACACAACAGGAGCAGGTTCACAGATGTAGCTTATATTTAAACAGATACATTCAACAGACTGATGCTTTCTACAAAACTGGACCCACGGCGATAAAGGAGGATGTTTAATCAGAGAGGGAGAGAACTGATCATAACTCCAGGCAACAGAACCAAATAACGTTTTAACACGACTCTGGAATTCATCATCATCCTCAGCTGGTGTGACATTTTTCAGGAAACAGTTGTGTGTACGTGGCCCCGCCGAAAGAAAAAAAAAAAAGGGCCCCGTCCCCCGGCCCGTTTTCACACTCCATTTATTTGGGAAGTCACACCGAGATCGAGGAGATAAGGCGTTAGGATGAGTTGCTCCACAAAAACAACAAAAACAAACCAAAAAACCAAAACCAAACAAGATACACTGGTCATAATCTCTTGGCTGGTTTCATCAGCGCCCTGATGTTGAAGGAAACAGTCCCAGCATGCTCCTTGCTCCCAGTAAAAGACCACAGTGCCATAATAAAAACCAGTCTCACCCAGTCTGGCGCTGCTGCGTGCTGGGTCGACCTGTGACATCGCGTGCAGGTCAAATTTACACAACATCCAGCTCATAAATAGGTGTACCGGCCTGAGGGTGACTGCCTTCTTATTCTAAACTATAAAACCACCAGTTTACGAATATGAAAATAATCTATTACTATATTAAACTAACTTTTACAAGGCGCTGGGATCTTGAAACTATTAATTTTGAGTGTGGTACATTACAGCAGGACATAGATATTCATGATATCTTTTCTAGCTAAGACATTTCCTTAAGTTAGATCAGTACAAACCAATTTCATAAATTACTAGTTAGTAGTTGCGACAGACAGTTTGCACAACCCAGTCCTGGTTCAGTAATTGTTACTGTAACAGAAATATTGAGAAAATGGCCTTGTGGATAAAAATACATAAGCCACTGCCTCCTAAATTAGCATCTGTCTTTTGTCCATAGTTCACAATATTGTGTACATACTGCACTTCACATGTATGTAAACATATATAAACACGCGCACACACAGAAACACACAGACGAAATCTGGGCAGAGGGAAACATTCTCATGAGAAAGCTGATGTTTACCCCCCGGAAGCTATACAGCCTCCTCTGTCTGTGGCTTTCGCTTCAACACACGCCGAGGGGATGAAATGCCAAGGGCCGCCATCTGCCCGCATGCACTTCCCCTCCACGCAGGAAGCGCGCTCGAGGTCGCCAGGAGGTTAGAAAAAAAAAAAGGTGGCAGACAGACACGAGGTCGAGAGGTCGCGGCAGGGTTTTCGGCGGCACGGCGACGAGCCCGATGCAATGAGAATTAAACCGGTGATAATCGAAGAAAAAGGAAAATGAACACACATTTAGTTCTGCCTCCGCGACTCAGTGACTCACTGTGACGCTTTGACTTGTCCAGGTCTGCAACGATTGGTCCATGCAGATGAATTCAATAACCAACTCTTTTGACAATCAATGGATTGCATGAGCCTTTTTTTTGTAGCTTTGAGACCCGGGAAACTGTTCCTTTTCATCATTTTCTGACATTTTAGAGACTAAAAAAGTCTCTACTTCATCCAAAGGAAAACTCAGCAGATAAACTGATGAAAATGATTATCAGTAGTACCATGTCGCAGGAAATCCCTCGGGGGTTGTGGAGACCAAAAAAGAGCAAAAAGAAACAAATAGTGGATCCATTGGAAGTTAATCATACCGACTTAAAATGTAGTGATATGTCATTGTTTTTTCCACAAAGCAAGACAAGGGTAATTCTAACAGCTCTACATTAGACATATTTAGCTGAAACATCAAGAAGCATTCAAACATTTTATTAAAAAAAAAAAAAAGAATGAAAGAAAAACAGCAATTTAAAAAGAATAAAATAGATGATTGAATTAAACAACCGAATGAAAAGAAAGTGGAAAAGTTTGGACAGTAGTTATGGGCAGGCCAAAGTAGAAACATTTGGTGAAACCCTGTAATTTGGTGGCTTTTCGTTGTAAAAACTGAAATATAGTGTCTCAAATTATTACTCAAATTTTAAAAATTCAATTCAAGCTACGTTTCTTAGTCGTGCCCAGTTAACCAATCTAACAGCCCATTCCTCCGTCTGCAGGGCACAAGTAGCTGCACTTACATGAATTTGAGCATGAAATATATTGTATGAAACAAAAAAAAACCCCAAAAACCCTGAAGTCTCCCATTTATGTTCATTTGTCAGTATCACAACTGAAAAAATATCTGTCCAACACTTGTTCAGCACTTACATAACCGAGGAACAGGACCAGAAAGAATCAAAATAAATAAACGTGTTGCCTCTCCGTGCATACTGAGCAGTAATTTGTATATTTGCGATCTGTGAAGGACGTCCAATCCACCATAAATATATATATGTTGAGGTTTCTCTGTTTATTGATAGTGAATAATTGCTGACCTTCTCTCCACCTTGTCCTATCAAGAGGCTTATTCTTGGCCCTCTTCCTGATCAGCCAAACCGGGCCCTGAAGGGGTCAAACGGTGAGGATGATTGAGTAACGATTGCATAAGCTCTTTGTCTTTGTGCGGAACAATTGCTGAAAACACAATTCTGGGCAGGAGAAGCTTGATTTGGCCAAGCGCTGGATTTTTCTGAACAATTTTCCCACAGAAAAAAACAAAGGCAGAGTAAAATAGACACGGCACAATCGGTTTGTCAATAATTATATGATGTAAGATATCCATTGTGCTGCTGCATCACAGCATCACAATTTTGGTTTGCTGATTCATAAAAGTTTGGCGTCGCTCACACGAGCGGTTGTTACCGCCAGCTGGAGAAACAAGGAAAACCAATCAGGGGTTTTGTCGGGAGGAAAAGGGTGAAACACTTGTCTCCGTCTGCACAAAAGCAAACATGCACGAGTTCAGTTCAGACACATCTGCGCTGATGTTATCTTCCTCCTCATACAGGCTTTTTTGGGATGAAAGTTTGGTGTAAAAATGTGAACAGTTCACCTCCGAATGTTGAGATTTTGTTGGCGGCTCTTCCGCAAGCTCCTGCATCCCAATGTTAAACATGGAACCATTTTCCCTGTAGATCCGTGGTCACCGGCACTTGTGTCCAAGTCTTACGCCTTCATGGTATAGCTCAGGTCAACAGCTTAATGTTCTAGATCACTGCTTATTATACGATCAATTGAACTGTGATAAGATATTAAATAAATACACATCGATAGGTTTGTGGTCTCCCTTTCTATTAGAGGGGAGTCTCATGCAGTATAAGCAGACGCTGGATAATAACGTGTGACTTTTCTCTACTCAATAACTATCTCTAACTAGCTGTATTAGTTCTACAAGTGTACCACAGAACCAAGCATCCTTAAGAAGAGAAGGGGACCCAGGAACCTTGTGGAACCCCTGTTCCCATGGTGCATGGCTATTTCAATTGTTACCCTTAACCCCCTTTCTTCTGCAGGGGTTTAATGGCAACCAACTGGAGAAGTGGCGCCATCAGCTGCATGTCTTGATAAAATTTGTTTAAACAGAATCATTATGATTCCCCATCTGTGGACCGAGAATCTCTTACTGTGTTGTGATGGCTGGTAACATGTTCCTGGCCACTTTTAGCCCCTTTTACAAGATGACAGTCCTGGCTGCCGCCATGACTCCATGAGTTCCCTTTCATTTAAATAAAAGCATAATAAACAACATACTGAGACCGAACAAGATACGTCTCTTCCTGTCTCCTTCATATGCTGAAATCCCAATCCCAACATGGGAAACTGACTGTTTGTTTACAGTGAGATCTGAGCTGCGTCAGGGGGGTCAGTCCCAGTCGGAACAGCTCCGTTGTCCTGGGATTGGACCAGAAGATAAACAAACTGTCCATGGATCAGCCTACTGGACAACTGTCTTGAGACGTGCCCCGGCCCCAGAGGCCAGGGAGACATATGACGGGCGGGTTGGACGGAGAAAGTTGTTTTTCTTCTCTTTGTGACCCTGTCTCTCAGCTGGCTGTATGGTATTTCTCAGCAGCAGGTGTTTTATAGCTTAGTACCATGCGCAACATTATGTTGAAACAGGAAAAGGTTTTTTCCCGAATTTGGAAGCGCGATATCGTCCAAATTTTCACTGTACACGAGCCACTAACATGTCAAATCCAAATACTGAGGTTGAAAGATTCACTGCTGTAAAACGAGGATTCTGCTGCGGCTGCTTGTCGTTCTGAGACGATGTCTGTTGAAATAGTGTTTCTCGTTCGACATTATTCAAACCGACAATGTTCCTGCATGCAGCCGCGCAGAGGTTTGTACGTGTGGATGCACCGGTTTGACTTCATGTTGCACAATTGACCAGAGTCCATGTCCACGTTTTAAACTCTTATCATGGTTTGGGTGATCGGGCCAGAACTGAATGAGGTCCAGTCTTGTGTGTGATGAGTTTCATTTGGTTCATGAGCACATATCGAGTATAAAGTTGCACCACAGTGTTTGCAGTGCAGACGTTGGCACACTAGACGTGCATCAGCCATCAGAATGAAAAGTAAGTAATCAGGTAAGTATGTATTTCTATGTCTGCTGTATTTCAAAAGGTTCTTTTTTTTCTTTTTCTTTTTTTGTGCACAGCACGACTTGTTCTGCAGCGGACACCAGACAAAAGCCCGTCTGGAAACCTGAAGCAGGAGGAAGGCGGTTGGCCCGAGACACCGGTTCCACCCATCTTCACCTCCACTGTGTTTTCCTGACTCCCCCACCTGAAGGAAAACAAAGGGCCCCGAATCAGCAGGAACAAAGAGGGATGCAAGGTGTGTGCGTCTGTCTGTGTTTACCTGCACTTCTCTCTGAACAACCCACTTTTTTGTGTGTGTGCCCATAAAGCTTCGGTTCCTGTCTTCCTGCAGAGGAAGGAAGACACACACACACAAAAGATCCTCAAAAAAAGGTTGAATGTGTTTTTGTGTTTTGGCAGATCAACAGACAGATCAGCAGGACCTTTCAGGATCTGTTGGCACAACACGTTACGGCAGCCTCTGCCAGCGATTTCCCCCCATTCCCACCGCTTTCAATGCTTTGGATCCGCCTTTGTTATCATTTTTTCCCCCTGACGCTCACGCTTATAGAATTTATCCGCATTTTGAAAATCGGTGCCGGGCTGAAAAAAAATATTTTATATAAACATAACACAGTTTTGCGAGGCGTCCGCTTTTGGCTAGGTTTCCCCGTTTGTCATCTGTACAGAGGCAGCCGGAGCTTTGTGATCACCGGTTACCCTCTTCTCTCTCCCCTGCCTTTCCTCTAAGCCTTGAACAGCCAAGCACCACGGGACGATGGTGTCGCTGCAGGGTGAAGCGAGGCCAGAGTTTATATCTGAATCCGTTTACTCAGACATCACATTTCGCCTAATGCGAGCGCGGATGCCTACGGCCCGTTGGCCGTCGGCTTCGGTCTTTCCAGTGCAACTTTTGAATGAAAGTTGAACAGACGTGTGATCGGTCTGCTTTTGTCTGTGGCGGTCATTTGGGGTCATTTTCATGTGTCAAGGCTTCTTTTTCTAAGCAAATGCCCTCTTTTACGCTGATGATTGAATGATGGTGATGCCTCCCTGAAAGTTGACCTACGGGTCTCTAAACTTTTTAACCCGTGGATTGCAAATGGTCCCGCTGTCTTAGAGCTTTAGTTTTGTTTCGCTTCTGTAGGTCAGTGTCCTGAAAACGGCCGCACCTGAGGGAGCGGTATAGGCTGGGAGACGTTGAGTGGCCAGGCTTTGACCTATTTATGCCAAACCGTCTGTCCACGTCGAGCTGAGGACGTGCGTCACAAATCCAAAACAAAAACACCAATCGCAATAACAAAGGTGGGGTTGGAGCTTTGAAACATGTTTTCCATGCTTCACGCGGGGAAGCGAACCAGACTCTCATCAAAAAGGCCTCTTAGTCACAGGCAAGCATTTGTGGTGGGAGGGAAAGTTTACTCGACATCACCCTTCTGTTCTCTTTGTTCAAGGCGATGCCACGGTTCTCGCAGTGTTACAGAAAGTTGCAGGGATTCGCAGCAGGTCCGTCTGCAGGTTGAAACCTCTGCATGTTCCACCAGAACCTCAAAAACTCTCAGTCAGTCACAGTTGATTTGTTGCAGGCGTCATGTTGGGAGAAAATTCATAGGAACTTGGCTTCAAACATCAGGTCTCCCTTGATATCTACAAGGTGCAGTAAAAACTTAGACTCTCAAGGTTCAAAAAGTTAACAAATTACTGAATTTTAAATGTAAATGTCAAAGTTTTTTTTTAAGGGTCAGGGGCCAACAGCTCTCCTGGGATTTGCTTGGCAACAAAAGAAATTTTGAGATTTTCCAAAGTCTCCCTAATTAGTTACATAGAAAAGATGATAAAAAAGTATTTTTATGCCCCAGTATTTGCAGTTTTAACCATCATCTGTTTCAAATAAAGAATGAATTAGTAGCAGCACACAACCTTAAGCAAGCAACAGGTCCAAAAAAAAGAGTGCTGTCTCTGATTTTTTATTTTGATTTATCCCTGTTTTTTAATGCCAGATGAACAAATACTTCTCAGTTATGCATAAAAGCTCCCCTGTTAAGATGCTTCCGATACCAGCAGTGTCTACACATGTGGACTCGTGTTTGATCAGGGCCTTAAACTCTTATATCCCTCCTTTAAACTCTGTTAACAGCTCTAACAGGCTGTTTTTTTCAGCTGTGAAAAAAAGCCTCATATGTTATAAGCTTACTGTGTTTTGCATGTTGAAGAATCTGTAAGTGACTAAATATTAGTTGAGTAGCTGATAAAAAA
This sequence comes from Istiophorus platypterus, assembly GCA_016859345.1. NCBI lineage: Eukaryota > Metazoa > Chordata > Actinopteri > Istiophoriformes > Istiophoridae > Istiophorus > Istiophorus platypterus. The sequence continues at coordinate 2,137,520 of CM029124.1, forward strand.
TTACAGTGTTTTTCTCCTTGGTGGAGTGGAGGAAAGTATGAAGTCTAACAAAATGGGGAATATTTAAATGAAGGTCCAGTAATTTGCAGCAGTACAATACTTGTGTAAATGTACTTGGTTATTTTGCCTCTCAGCGAATATAAAAAGGGAGAACAGTAAAACACATGTTTGCACTTCTGTACCTGCTCGGACCCTCAGGCCTTGAACCTGAAAGGAAGAAGCAGCAGACAAAAAGTCCTCAGTTTCCAAAAATATCCTCACTCTCATTTTGTCCTCACGAAGACGGGCATGCACACGCACGGACACACGGAAAGATCTAAAGGAAAGCAAGTGAGATGGATATTTGTCAGAGGGAGGGAGGGATGGAAACCACAGAACAGGCTGTTACAGAATGTTCTTCAATTAGCATGTTTGAAACTGCTAAATGGTCTTGAACTGAACACTGTACTGGCCAAAGAACAACTCAAACACTACAATACACACACACACACACACACACACACACACACGCACACACAGACTTTCATGTACAAACTTGAATCCTCTGGTAAAAACTCCCACCTGTCAGAGGAGTATTTTAAAGTGGATAAATGAAGTGAAGGGTGAAAGGCGCATCAGCTCAAGAAAGTGTGGCTCCGAGCCAGAAGTACAGTTATTTTGGTGGGCGTACGTTACTAATAGTAATGTACTGAACACATCAAGATTTTACATTAAAAATAAGTTCATTACTTAAGAGTTGTTGGCAAGTTATAAAGAAATCCTGCATGTCTAAAATGTCTTTTCAGGAACCACAAGAAACATTTGTCTTGACAAATACATATTTAACATTAATAGTTTAAGAGTTTTAGAGAATGAAACTAATCTAAACTGTGTTTTTTTGTTAGCCAACAGCAGTAACGGAAATCACTGCAAAAGATTAGCAAGAGGGTACCACAGGGCTCTGCAATAGTGCCCCTGTCATGTTCTTATGTAACGTCCAGGGAGAAATTGCAATGTTGCAAATATTGTTTTTACGCTGGATACATTTATTTATTGCTGGTTTGTGGAAACCTATAATTGCCTTTTTAGGCTATAGAATTAATACTTAAACTCTTGGTAGCTTTAGATGTCAAAAGAATACAAAAAGGGTTTCACAACAAAGGTGGCAACGCTTGAACAACTTTCAAGCTTTCAAAAGCTACAGCTCTTCCTAAAAAGTGAGCCCAAACTTTGAAAATACCAGCAGCTTGAATATTGTTTGGCTGCCCTCACTGTTGTCAAATAACCTGCAGGGTCTTTTCGAAGTTGTCTCATGTTAAAATACTGAAATATTTCCTCCATCACAGCTCGTCTACAATTGCTAATGGTCTTTCAATCAGAATAAAACATCTCGTAAAATAAAACAAACTACAGTAAACCACACGGGAAGCCGGTCAGGGATGGTAAGATCAGTATGCTTTAATAATAAGATATCAGTGCAGAAACACAAACTTCTTATTGGGTTAAATTCCCCCATATAGTAATAACAATGATAACAATATATGATAATAATAAGATCAATATGAATTTTTAGCATATTAAAAAATTGCGGAATCAGCTAATAAAACTGTACTGTATGACAATGACAAAAAACAGAAGTAGCTAAACATGGATCCCATAAGGAAAAAACAAAAACCCTGTTGTTACACATGAACGAGACAAAATGCTGATATCGTCTTTAAAGAGGAGGTGCAATAAATGAGTGGATCAAATCCGGAAACTTTTTCTCACTCGTGTTTTGGGAGATCCCCCTTCAAGCAGCACAGGATGATGAGCACTAGGACTGGTGATGGGCCCTCTAGAGTTAAAGCAGGGGAATGAAGCCCCGCCCTTTTTTTGGACTAGCACTGATTTCACTAGCGTTTGCTTCTTGCGTGGATTTTCACACAGATAACCGTCTTTATTTTATCTTTTTGAATAGATGACACCTTTTCTTGGTGTCTTTTTTTTTTAAGAACAAATGTCAACGACAACTTGGGACAATAAAATTAAAAATTTCTTCATTCCAGTAAAGATAAAACAATATTAGTGTTTGAAAACTACACCTCCTAAAAAGGTTTAAGACTCAACAGAGGTCCAGTTCTTGAACACTAACAAAATAACTTGTTTTATCTCACTGAAAACAAACAAAGCGTAAACATTTTTACATTTTTAAACAATTTTAAATTTTTCTGGCCGAAGCTAGTGGAGCAGAAGCTAGCTTAAAACTGGGAACAGGACTTCTCCCCTGTCTACGTTTTATATATATATATTTAAAAATAATCGACTTCCCATCTATCCAACTCTTCCCACGTACATAAACACAATTTAGGTAAAATCTTATCTCATCTAAAAAAAGCCCATCTGAGGTGCTCGTCCTCTTCCACGCGCACATTTCAGAATATTTAATTTATTCCCAAAAACCCTCCAAAAACCTGCGTCGCCACTTGAGCTCCTCAAGAACAGTTCCGCATTATGTTGTAAATGTTCAATGATAATAATTACAACGATTTAAAAAAACAGACAAACATGCCGGTCCTTTTCTGGAAAACCTTCACATGAAATTTTAAAGTAAATGCTATAGATGATCCTACAAATAGGAACAGCTCCATTTCCAGCTTTTTTTTTTACTGTTTAAATCGGAAGTTCCTCACATTTTAAGCGATTTTAAGAAAAAATGGCCTCTTGTCTAAAGTAGTTGCTGTCACATCAGGGGGAATACGACCTGATTTTTGATGGGGCAGTGTGGGGGTGGGGGGGTTGAGAGGGGCAACAGGTGAGTGATGGAGTGATGTGTGGGTTGGAGAGATGTGCATCAGTGGGCAGACTGAGCAGGATGCATCTCTCTTTGTGTGTCACTCAACCCGGCATCACGTCTTCACACATCTGCTTCAACTGCCCCCCCAAGGATAATGCTCATCTCCAAATCCTGCTAAACATCTTCTTTTTTTTCTTTTAATCTTCATAGCTCTGGACTGAAGTTAAAATCAGTTAGGACAATTTAATCACCAGTTTCAAAGTAAGAGACAGCGACACCGGAGTCCTTTTAGGTACTTTACTACCAAAAAGGGTTAGTTTTAGATAATGGCGTAAATTCAAACTGTGAATTCTGTTAAAAAACTTTCTAAACATCTGAATTATCACGCTGCAAAATGTGATGTAACAGATAGAACTGACAGCCAAAGCCTGAAATGTGGCAGTTTGTTAAAAAAAACACAACAAAAAAACCCCAACTGCCGTGTTAAAACTAACGGAACAAAGTCTTTCATGGCTCCTGTGCGTCAACATGGGCGTGAGATTTTTTTTTTTTTACTGTGTTTTATCTTTATTGGCATCTCTCCCATACACAGAAGTCACTCATACAGAAAGGGACTAGGTTCATTTTGAGCTGTTCTCTCGAACATGATCGAAGTCATGGCGAACAAGTCCGGCAAATTTGTTTGGTTTTTTTTTGCAGATTTACAGTGATAGTTCCGTCAAGCAAGGCACTAACCTTGCCAAACTCCAATGTCCCCTCTGACCTATGACCCCCCCCCTCAGGGAGAACCTTTACTGTACAACCAAGTCCCATGCAACCAATTCTAAAGCCCCGTCAAGCAGCTTCATCGGCAAACAGACTGTTCGGTCGTTGCAATGAGCCGGGGAACCCATTTCCTCAAAAACCCTGCAACAAAATGCGACTCATCATCACCAGGGGATCTACAGTGGGTTCTAACAGGTTTCTACTGAATGTTCCTTCACTAGGAGGAGGCTATGGGGGAGCTGCTGGCTACAAAACCTGAGGGTTTATTAGGAGAATCATCCCAAATGTGACATTTTAGTTGGGATTGTTTGACAGCTTATTTTAACCAATGATTATTACAAGAGGTAAACACAGTCAACAAAATGCAAAGCTTCTATTATAATTCCACACTGATATCTGGCTTTGCTGGCCAGCCGGCTATAAATTGACAACAATCATTAGGAGATGCAGTTAAGGTGTCAACTGAAGCTTTTAATACGCAAATTCAAATTAAAGCTGCAAAAAAAAGGAAAATTTGTGCTATAGGACTTTAATAGGTTAAGTTTTTCCGATGGGCTGCAATGTCAGGTTAGGATTATCTCCAATAATTACCCTCCTCACACACACACACACACACCATGTTTGGAGGAAGTCATCTACAGGCTGCAGGAGACATAACTGGGTGCTTGAAGGGTGAACTCGGTGTGTCGAGACAACCAGGAGGTCATGATAAGGCACATTATGTGGGTTGAAATGAACTTTAAAGAACATCTCAGCACAAAACATGAAGCAGAGAACATAAAAAAGAAAAAATACAGTGTTAGTGGATCCAAGAGATGTAATAAAAAAATGGCACATACATGGTCTTAAGCACCATTGCTTTTATATATATATATATATATATATATATATATATATATATATATATATATGCAACTGGAAAACTATGTGATTATTTGTGGCAACTTCAACTTCCTTACAATATTCAAAATGCTACATATCTGAAAAAGTTAAACTTATAAAACTGATATTTTATCTTTCAATTTGAATTTTTTTTTCCTCATTATTTTTCTTTTTTTCACGTTTGTTTTTATCTTCTCAAAGCAAGAACAAAAACAGTACTGGCCAGCCAACAGATTCAATAGATATTTTTTAGGTTTAAAACTCTGGAGGAAAAAAAAAATTAAATTAGAATAAAACAAAAAACAAAAAACAAAATAAAACAAAAATGCCACAACATGGAAACAGCACGAGGGAAACAGCACTGCAAGGGATCTGATCCATCTGCGTCTACAGGGGTAGATAAGACAAAAGTACCAGGACACATAAACACTAAAAACACTATCTTCAACATTAGTTTTGTCTCTTATTTTTTAAATACGTAACTTATATGTGTACAAAGCTCTATAATTCATACTCAAAAGTGGTCACCACACACAGACAATTACCTAAAAAAAAAAAAAAAAAGAGTGAGATTAGGAAAAATACTTGAAAGTACAGGAAAAAGGAGAGAATAGAGGGAAAAAAACGGTGAAAACCTGTTCTCGGTGAAGAACATACTGACGACGATATGGCTGACATCATTTTGGTAAAAATGACGGTTTTAAGTTTAGAAAAAAAAAAATTTCGACCCTACTCTTACTCCGTCACGTCAGGATGACTGAATTTCTGAATTGAAGGTTTCTGGCATCGGCAGCCACTCCGTTATGGATTGTTAGTGATTAGGAAAAAAACATCAAAAGACAAAAACTGGCCTTGTCCTAATCTTAAGAGAATAAAACACTCCACGGCTACACTCTACTTTTCAAGTCACATCACATGCTCAACCGACGCTGCTGCCGCCGCCGCCGCTATGTACATACTATGTATGTCGGTGATGATGCAGTCATACGACCTATGACCCTACCCTGTCTGGTTGGTGCGGTGGTGCGCTCCAGGATGGAGGGGCCGACCTCTCCTGCGCTCCCTGGTCTAAAAGGCGATGTGAACTTGTTTTTTTTTATGCTTTAACGCTGTATTTTTGCCCCTATATAAAAACCAAAGGGGGCGACTGAGCTCGAGAGGTGACCCCTGATGAGCCCAGGTGTCAAGTCGACCTACTCTGCTGTAGCTGTCTGATTGGCCGAGACGCCCTTTTGATGCCCCCTAATGCACTCCTGATTAGCCTAAGTCCGCCCCCCCCTCCGCCATGATGTCACTGCCGCAAAATCAGGCATTTTAACACCGCCTAAAAACAAGCCTGTAAAATCCTGAAGGGAGCTTTCGCCCTTCACTCCCCCCTCTAAATATCCTCCCGTTAGTTTAAAGGAAACTCTCTAGTGACGTTGCTCATATTTACCACGCTGCTACGGCTCACACACTGTTCTACCCTTCGGAACCGACACTGGCTTCTACTCATTTCTGTCCGAAAGTGAAAACGAATGACGGCGCTCCGAGTTACATCGGAGTTACCGAGACCCTGGAAAATAATTCAACAATTTCTCTGGCGCTTTTCCCCAGTTTCTGATATCTTACTGACAAACACAATTGATTACTTTAGAAAATGATCAAATCTAGAAATGAAACTAACTTTGAGTCGCAGCCGTAGAGCTCCACAATGTATTTTAGATAAATAGTTAAATTTATTTAATAAGATATTGCAGCACCAACTTGTCAAAATTATATCATCACTGTGGGAATATTGTTTAACTTGCAACTTGATTTAACTAGAAAAAAAAAAAGGCAAACTTTTAAAAAGATGTATAAAACAACTGAAGCAACTTTCACAAGTCTTATTTTGATTATCACACCGCGCAGAAGTGAATATAAAACCAAAGGCTGCACGGAACGGCAGAAAAAGAAATACATAAACTGTAAAAGTGTGTAGTTAAAAGGAGCCTAAAATACTTAACACACTTAAGGCCCTTTAAGGGCAAACTGAGCCTAGAAAAGAAACCTGCATGTAGGAGAGGTTCCCCTTTCCATCCTCATCCTCATCAATGCGCACACCTGGTTTTTTTTTGCATTGTGTTTAGTGTTTGTGTGTGTGTGTAAGCCTGCAACATATAATCACATGAACTCCTAAAGTGTGTGTGTAAGTTTGGTGAATAAGGCTAGCTTTTGTTGCTGACTATATTATATATATATATATATATATATATATATATATATATATATATATATATATATATATATATATATATGTGAAACTTAAGCTCGATGAAATAATTGCACATTAAGAAAAAACAATAACAAAAAACCCTGTAGTCACTTGAGCTACTTTACTGACGGAGAGCGAGAGAAAAACACATTTAGATAAAGTTCTAAGAGGAAAAGAGAAGGGGGAAAAAACTGAAAAAATAAAAATAAAACTTAACAATATTCAACTTACAGCAGAGTACATGTATTGCAATATATGTTTATTAGTGTGTCTGTGAGATAGACACAAAAAAATAAAATAAAATAAAAGAAAAGAATCTGGTAAGTAGAACATTAAACAATAAATGAAGAGGAACACAGACGCATTGATATGGTAAAGTGTCCTGTCAATTTAGGATAAAATAACGTGGGGGAGACTCGATAGAGGTTAAAATGTCTCAGTTCGAAACAGAAGTATAGACTAGTTATAATAACTAACATAACAATATAATGCATATGTCATTAAAACCGACCCAAACCGAGGCGATGCAGACAATGGCGATAATGCTACGGCGACGGAGGAGGGATGGATTCAGGCACGAAGAGGTGGATTCGATGAGCGAGCTTCCGTCCGTCCGTCCGTCCGTATGTGTGTATGTATGTATTTATATAGGTGTGTGTTCGTGATAAAAGGCTACAGCAGCGAACGGTTTCCTTTTTTTAAAAATTCGGATTCTGCTTCTTGATTCCTGTCTCTGATTCGGATACTTTTGAGAGTGAAACAAAAAATCTAGATACGACTAAGATAAAAGAGTGGTTTATGATAAAGACTTTTAGAATTAGTAATATTCTCTATAATGCCGCTTACAGGTTAATACGTTGGTTTTTCCTTGAGTCCTAAAGATTCTGGAATCACTTAAGTCGCTGTTATTATTTCTCGTCCCTCAACACAAAATGATCAAAGTGAAAGAAAAGAAATTAAAATTCTGCTCTCTTGGACAAGTTTCTATTTATTTTTTCAGACTTTTGTCCAATTTTTTCTGCTAATTTTCATTTTATATCTTCTTGCCTCTGACAGTCGCGAAGAATGAAACAAGCTGAGAGGTTCAAAGAGGAAAACAGCTGCTCGGAATTTTTAAACAATTTTAAGCAATCATGAGCAAATTAAAATAACCAAAAAAACGGGAACCGCTGCCGTTACCAGCCTTGCACCGGGCTAACACCACCTCTTCGTGAATGACCGTTTTGGTACAGTGACCACATGTGGCCTCACGTTAACATCTCTCCGGTCCCGCATATTGCACCACAGCGATTTAAAGTCATCTTTGGGAATTGATCAGCAGAATCAAAGAGTGTGTTTTGTAAAGAGTCCTTGGTTCTTATTCATTTAAAAAAAAATAGTAATAATAAAAAAATGGCTACAATTCAGAACCAATTTCCTTAAACCCAACTCTTGATGCACGACGTGAAAGAGCACAGTGTCTCAGTTAACGTATAGCTAGGATAATACAGTATCTTCTCCTCTGAGCTAACTAGTTGGCAGATATAGAGAAATTAAGGCTTGGAACTGAGCTGCATAGAGTTCATATCGCGGTGTAGTTCTGCAAAGGAGATTTGGGGGGGGGGGTCTAGGCAAGACACAGGTGGGAGGTCCGAGTCCCACGCCTGCAATGTAGCTTGGTCATGGGTTCCCGCGTTATGTCGCAGCGGGAAACAGCTTGAAGGCCGCAGGTGTATGGCTGTAGGTGTTAGGGCAGAGCTAACCTTTCTAAGGCAGACCGTATGTGCGTGTGTGTGCGTGCGTGCGTGCGTGTGTGCGAATCCCACACCTCTAATACCCCGTTTACACCAAAGACCCGAGTTCGGCCTGTGCGGCGCAAGGCAGAGCCGACCGCTGGGAGATGTTTTACGCCGAAATCCGGAGGCCGCAGGTGTCCCGGCGTCACGACTTTTCGAACACCGGGCACAGGTCAGGCATCGTTTTGTGATCTGTCCCGCGTCGGCCATTTTTTTTTTTTTTTCTTTTTAAAACACCATGTGACCCCACGTCATCTTATATGTGTGGGTCCTCTATGTGGTCGGCTCAATGCAGGGCAACTTTTGTACATTGGTGGTCAACCTGCATCAGATTAGAGTCAACAGCTTTGGGGGGGGGGGGGTGTAAGTGGCTTGACCCTGATATCTCAGCCTGTTCACATGGTGAAGGTACAGATCTACGTAAAGGACACGGAACCGAGTGTGGGGCTGAGTCAAAAAAGCTAAATAAGGATGTGTTTATGGATACATAACATTCCCTATACGTAGCTCAGCCTCAGGGCTTTCGGAAAGGCCCAGAGGTATGAAGGTAAAGATACACGCTCTAAGTCTCAGGCTTGCAGGTTGAGGTTCAGGGCTGCGATTAAGTCCGGGTCTATGGTGGGGATTGGATCTGGGGCTCTAGGTGGCCTGGTCCAGGGCTCTCAGCAGGTCACAGCCCTGGAGGAGGTGCAGGTTGCCCTGCAGCGGGACGTTGACCTCGCAGTCGTAACGGGTCAACTCCGGCAGACAGGAAGGCTCAAACGAGGGGCCCAGCAAACGACTGGCTATACCTGGGAAACCACATAAGATGTGTGGGTCAGTGATTCAGTACAGACAGACAGGCAGGGGACAAGTAACGAACAAAAGGTCTATCAGTAAATATGATAAAAGAGTACAGTCCCAGCTCACCCTCAGACTTGCTAGAAGGCATCATGTTATAATTGTAGTTGCAGCTCTTCTGGGGAAAGGTTTTCTCGCTCGCCCTACCTATCCCGTTTCCACGATACTGAGATTTCCTGTGCTGTTGCAGAGAGCTGAAAAAAGAGGACATGCCGCCTGGCATCATCCTGCTCATCCCCGGCTCTGAGAGGAGAGAGCAAGAGGTTACCGGTAGGGCCCAGGGGTGAGAGGGGTAACACTGGGATGTTTCTAACCAACACCAACATACCTGCCAGTGACCCTGTGCTGAGGGAGCGATCCATGGCGACACAGCTGTCACCCCTCATCTTCTTCCACATGATGTCTGACGGCTTACTTTCACCCTGAAACACGATCAAACGGTGCCTCGATTAGCCTTCTCGTCCACAAACAACGACCAGGTCAAAACCTAGAATACAGCTGGACCACCGCTCTGTCTGGTTACAGCTGAGTTCCCAATAAAACTCTTTCATTTACATGTTTTTCTTTTTCTGTTGTCAGACAACGGAACAAGTATGAAAAAGCGACTGAAATGCAGCCCATTAAGACGACATGCTAACCAGTAGGCACTTTCAAAATTCTGATTTTATAACCACAATGTCGTCTGACAGAATTCCCACAAAAAAGCAGCTGAGGTTTCTACAAAACGTCGCTTGATGCTTTTGTGGAGAAAAGTTGCTAAAAGGGTCTGAAAAGTCAGTAAATCTTGCAACAAAGTTGCTAAGCAATACATGGGACACAGCTTTGTTAAAATACTAGTAATTAAGGAAAAACTTTACCATCATGGCTACATGGTTGAAAAAGCAAGACTATGCATCAACCACTTACTTCCTAGGGGTTTAAGGAGTCTTGGTCTTGTTATTAATTTTGAATCCATGTTGTTAAGAGGTTTAAATTTTTCTATACTAAACAAAGTTGTGCGCCTTAAATTTAAGGGGATTTTAGTCCCCTTCTTTCCAAGTGGCACTTCCTCCAATGATTCTCTATTGAGTAGCTGCTTATTTTAAAACCAGCGGACGTGTAAATAAACACAAGGACAATTCCAGGACCAAACTGGTCACACTGGTTAGTGTTAGTGTTAGTGTCAGTGAAACCAGCGACACTGATCCCCCGACGGCTCTTTTCAGGTGAGAGCTAACGAGCCGTTTGCTAAAAACTGTCTTCACTGGAGAAACTCACCACAGCCATCTGGTTGAAGGAGCGCTTGATACGGTTGGTCATGGCCACGCCGGCTGAGCTCATGTCTCTGTGTGCTTGTATAAAATTATCAATGGACCTGCACAGACACATGAACCCACTTATCATAAACTCAGTGCAAATCTTTTTTTTTTTTTTTTTAAATATGTACAGATGTAACTTTAATTTTAACTTTTCATTTTAATCCTCTTGTTAAATTTGCTTTTGATTCTGTAATTGTTCCAATTGTTCAATTGCAGCTTGCACAGACATTTTAAAAAAACTTAAATTACAACTGTTTTACGAGTTGGATTTCATGGTTTTCATGGTCTTAGTCTTAAGAGCTGAATGTGCGGACTTTGCCCTTCGTTACATCACCTCTGTTTCTGCATGAGATGTGACATGTTCTGTTGGCAGGACGGGCGCGTCTCTCCTGACAAAGTGTCCATCAGGTAGGCCTTGGAGGCTCGTGATTGTTGTTGGTAGGTTAACAGAGGGTCCGGCGGCCACTGCAGATTCTGCCTGCCACCCATGGAGGACAGAGGGGTGCTGGCTGGGGCCTGGTACGGCGGGTTCTGCATGTGCCCCATCATGTAGGCGCCCGTGCGGGGGTTCACGGTGCCCTGGCCGGAGCCCCTCTTCTCCTCCGTAGCCCAGGGCGCGACCGGCTGGGCCTGGTAGTGGCCCTGGGGCTGAGGCGGGGAGGACAGGGGCTGGAAGAGGCTGGCAATGTTGCTGAAGCTCTGCTGGGACGCCTGGCGCGTCTGCGACAGGCTGCTGCCACTCCCCATGGATCCGCCTGGACCCCCCTCCAGGGGCTCCGACTCCGGGATGATGGGATTCAGCTGGAAGTCCTCTCCGTCCATGGGGATGTAAGGAGCCAGAGTCTCCAGGTCCAAGTCACTCAAGTCCCTCTGGGAAAGTGAAAAAAAAAAACAAAAAACAAAACCCCAGTGTTTGTCAAAAATGGGAAAAAAGTAGGTTATATTCTTTTACCCTAGCGCTCACTTACATAACTGCTAAATTATGCTTTTCAATTCCTAGAAAATGTTTGTAGACACATTTTTACTCAATAATGTAGTTTAGACAAGATCATACCCAAGTTCATACCTAAAAAGAGTAAAATTATACAGCGAAGCAATAAAGCTCGGTGCTGCCAGACCACCTCAGAGAGAGTTGTGTTTCAAAGATGTGGATAGTTTGTGTGATTAATTATTTTGGCTGTCCATTAAAAGTTTGATTGCAGAGTTTAGGGAGGATATTACGCTGTTCTGAAAAAATGTTGCATTTAAAGCTACCAAATGTTTAAAAAAATGAAGTAATAATCTGTATAATAATAACAAGATGTCCCTCAGCATGGGAAAAATCTGGCCCATGGTAATAAGGTTTTTGAAAAAAAAAGAAAGAAAGAAAGAAAAGGAAGAGGGACGAGGAAAGCCAAGTTTTCAAGCAGATTCAATAAACAAGGCCTCATTATTCAGATTAATGGACCCACAGCACAAAGAGACAAAGTTTCAGACAAAAGTATTTTCATGGGATGAAGAACAGGACACACACACACACACACACACACACAGACACACACACACACACACACACACACACACACGCAAAGCACACACCTCAGTGTTCGCAGGACTGTTGTTGCCCTCTGTGTCCAGAGCGAACAGCTTCTCCGTCAGCTCCACCTTCAGGTCACTCTCCACTGAGCTGTAGTAGTCACCTGGGCTGCTGGGCTGCAGGGAGGGAGGGAGGAGGGGGATTGAGAAGAATGGATTTGGGGGGGGGGGGTGAAAGGATAAAGGCGGAGAGGAGCAACATGTCGAGAGCAGGGAAAGGGAAATACAGAGCGAAAAAATTAGGTCTTCACAAAGGCGCTATTCACTGCTAAGAGCTGCTCCTTCCAAATGTCCACCCCCGTTATTCTCACACACACACACACACACACACACACACACTCTCTGCGCTGGTGGT
>CM029124.1:2165000-2235000 GCA_016859345.1 Istiophorus platypterus
AGGCTTTTTTCTTGCTTGATGTTGGATTGAATATAAGTTTTATTTTCCTTTTTCTTTTTTTATTTTGTATCACAGCATTTGTACAGTATTTTGTTAATGACAGAATCCAATCAAGTCAACAAAAAGAAAAAAAAAACTTTTTTATAAAACATATGATGTTAAAAAAATATGAAAGGAGTCATATGTTTAAGAGCCTTGGGTTAAAAATGACTGGATTACTTTTCAGTTCATTTTGTAATGAGATAATGACCTTTGGCCAACTGGCTAAAAGACAGCTAGTAACATACCCCATAGTAATAATGACAAAAATAACAAGAAGAAGAAGAAGAAAAATCATCATGAAGCCCAGATGAAAAACTAAAAAATCCAGGACAAACCATTTAAATCTCCTTAAGACTAAAAACAAGTGAGTTTCATCATCTTGTCTGAAAACTGAGATTCTTGTCTTGACTGATTTTAGATGTGACCTGTCGTGTGATGCGCTGCATCTGCCTACGTGTTGTACCGAATGTGTTTCGGTGGATTCCACCGACCCCTCGGAGGCGAACTGACTCACATTTAGAGGCTCATCTCCGCCACGTTTATCGTAAAGTGCCTGTGTTGTTTTGTTTTGTTTTTGTTTATTTTGCCCCCCCTTTTTGTTTGGAGGCGGTTCGTGTACCTGCGTGAGCCCCATGAACTTGTTGATGTTCTCGGACAGGAAGATCATGTCTCCGTCCGACGTCACCACGGTGATGAAGCCCTCCAGAGACTTCAGGTACAGGCTGTCCATCTGTCCGTCCTCCTCGATGTTGCCGCCGCCGCCAGCGCTGCTGCAGCCTGGAGGGAGAGACGGAAAAAAAACAAAACCAGGGCGGCACAAGGGTCACACTCGTAAATTGTTTCTTGCGTTCAGTGCTGATTAGAAATGAATATCATTGTGAATAAGTGTGTGCGTTTCTGTTTGCACACACGCGCACACACACACACACACACACACACACCAAGCTTGTTTTCCTTCTTAGAGCTTTGGCTCAACGCCAAAACAAACCAGTGCAGCTTCTTCCTGTGTCTCAGGCCACTCCTGATCCCTGGCCCTGACAAATTACACCCAAGCTGCACAAGCGTTCATAATGGCTGCTCGCTTCTAGAACACAACTTGCATATTATGCAGTTATGTTCAAATATGTCCCGAGCAGCGTCCAAACATTTACACAGAGACTCCGGTGAGTCCGTGATGTCCAGTGACGGAGCTAACAGATGAAGTGTGTGTGTGAGTGTGTGTGTGTGTGTGTGTGAATGCATGCGTGCGTGTGTTTGTGAGTGCGTTCTTGTGAGTGTGTGTGTGTGTGAGAGTGCGTGCGTGTGGCGGCTTCACGCCGAACAAAGCCCAGTAGTCGACCGGGGTCGGAGGGTGGGAAGCTTGCAATTCCTCCAGTGTGCTTCCCTGAGATAAGAGAGGCCAGTTCTCAAGGCTCCCGGCGAAGCCCTGGGCTTGAGTTTGGAGCCAGGCCCAGGCGGCGCTGACCCCCCGAGGGAGCCCGGAGTTTTCTCATGGGGCCCCGGGGAGCTAGGGAGACTCTTGGGGCTCGGCCCTAAGACCAGCTGCACCTTTGGCCTAGATACTTAGCTGTGATTACCAGTCATTTGGACCCGGTTGCACTTTTCTTCTCTCCCGCTTGTTCTCTGGTTACATAACTGCCCTGGTTTCAAAATAAGGAAGTGCAGAGAAAGAGTGTGGGACGGGGACGGCTACTGTCCTGATAGTCCTCCCCCTCTTTATTTAGCTATTCAGTTTTACATTTGTTCCTTTGTACCGAACAGGAGGAAGTGACATGACGGCAGGTTCATCTGAGACTCGCTGATTTCTGGTGGGATTCCTTCACTCCTTTGATTCTTTTCCTCTCCTGCTGAGATTGTAATGACGGCGATTCCCGCCGCCTGCGCTCGCGACTGCTTCAAACAGAAAAAAGTTGAAAAGGCGAAATTCAGGGCAGGTTAACGCCCAACGAAACCGTCAGAGGAAGCCCTGCTGACGTCATCTAACCCTCTGATGTGGGCCACGGTGGCCGAGGCTCAAATATCACACAGCTTTTACTTAGAATCTCGTGACGAAGGACGAGGACACGAAGGCAGATTTCAGCGTCACTGATACAGAGATGTGCCCCGGTTTAGCTAACAACGCTAACCCGGCTGTGCCTTCCAGGATTACTCTTATTTGCACATTACATCCTGTTTAATGTGCAGAATTAATAATGTGAAAACCTGACACTGCACCTTGAAAGGCTTTGAGGTTTGCACCAGTTCTTTTGCTCTAAAGAAGTCCAGAAGCACCCCGCTAGCTAACAAGATACGAGACGTTTTGTAAGTTTTATTTGAAGTTGTTCTAAATGAGCAGTGTTTAATTACATTTATATAGATATATATCTGTTTTGTAGAAAGATAGATGAAGTGAATAAAAGCCAGATAGCTTTTGGGGTAATACTGCTTTGAAGCTAATCTACCAGTTTTTCTCTGCCTCCTGCGATTGTGCTAGGCAAGGCTAAAAACATCCCAGATCCTAACTGCTCCTAAACATGTACTTTCACGGGTTTAAATTTCCGTGTCAGTGTTAAATGAGGGAGATTAGAATTTGTAAATAAGACTTAGCTTATGTTGCTTAAAGATATACATTTTTTCACACAAAGCTGAGGCAGTAGTTTTCCTCTATCTCTGCGCTAAGCTACGCTAAACACAACCCAAAAATAACAAGATGCGGCTTGTGCAGCAGACATGTGATCAGAAGGTGAACCGTATTTTTTCACACTGTTAGTGAAGCTAGGCTAGCTTGACAAAGCTAACGGCGACAGCGTGTGTGATCCGAGCTCGCTCGAACTTTGGCGGTTAGCGGCGAGGGCCGCGTCCCGAGTCCGTCCCAATCGTACAAATCAGGGTTCCCCGGGTTCCTGCTGAGCTCGTGTTATATAACAGAGGTCCTCTCCAGGGCAGCATGCACACGGTATGTACAGTGCGTCTGTGTGTGCGTGTGCGTGAGTGTGAGCGTGCTCGCCAGCATGTTTGGCGCCGAGGCGGTCGGGTGTTATGGCTAGCGGGGGCAACGCCAGCACCAGCCGAACGATGGGCAGAGCTCTCCGCTTCCTCCCCAATCTCGCCCTTCCATCGCGGAGCAATCAGACTGGCCCGATAAGGCCCTATCTGCTGCTGCATCTCACGGATCCCCCCCCTCGCCCACTGCCTTCCTACCCTCATTACCTTTCACTCCTCCTCCTCCTCATGCCTCCTCTCCGTCTCCTCTATCCTTTCTTCTTTCCTCTCTCCTCCATCCATCCCTCCTTCCTTCTCCCTGATCCCTCGTCTCTGCGCAACTCTATCAGGACTTTCGGAAGGTCACTTCCCCCAAATCACAACAAAAACAAAAACAACCTTTCACCATTCATAGGTTTCTCTGGATTATTCTTATTAACAGAAGCACTTCTTCTTTCAGACTGTAATTTTTTTTCAATGCTCCCGGCAGCACAAACACAGTTTAATTCAACATTGCTGTGCCGAGGGTGGCGGCTGCAGTTTCAGAGGCCGATATCTGGAAATCTGGGAACATGAGCCTTAAACTATCTGCATAACTAGATACCACCAGGGGTAGGCATCAAAACAACTTTTTTAACCCTGTGTGAGCACAAAGCCTCGTATACGTTAAAACTTGCTGTCGTGCAGCTACAGCTCATAACACTTGTGGAGTGTTGAAGCAAAATATGTTATTTTATCATTTTTCATGATCATGAAGAGTTTTAGAGTAGATATTAACTCACACTGCACATTGCAGAACTCACGTCTTCCACAGAAACTTCAATTTGAATAACTTCTAGAGACTTTTAGTGTTTTCGCCCGCGGTTGTTCTACACGGACTGCTTTTAACCGCGAAGCACTTCGGGCCACTGTGTAAATGAAGGAGAGCGACATAATGATTCTGCAACCCGCTGACTCTACGAATCAAAAGTAAACAGGAAGTCGCCGTCGGTCAACGAGTCGCCCGCCGCACGCATCGGTCTCTCTCTCTGTCTCTCTCTCTCTCTGGCGGGAAAACAATTGCAGATCGGTTTACAGAAAACACAATGAGCGGGACAATCGGAGGTTGCGTAAGGAGAGATTAATGCCGGGTCAGAACGGCAGTTGGCAGTGCGGCGATGTACAGATAAGCGCCGAGCTCCCGCGTTAATGAAAACACCTTCCTGTTCCCCCAGCAGGTTATCGTGCAGCGGCCGGTTATTGTTCGCCCCCTCCCTCCCGCTAAACCCGATTTTGAATCCTATTGCGGATCCCGATCGGACCGGGCTCCAAAACAAAAACATTAGTTGCAGGAAGACATTATGAAATTTCGCAACACGGATTCAGTTTTTTCTTCATGTGATTTAATGATGCAGTGGTTAAAACAAAAAAGAGGCCTCAAGCCGCGGAGCTGGATGTTAATCAATTTTATCATTAATCAAGTGGTTAATATCAGAAACGTTGCTGGAACAGATTTGATGTTTACGCCTTTTTCCAAGCCGCAGATGTCGACCGACGGCGTCGTCGCCGGTCGTTTCATTCTGCTGCTCGCTGAGCTACTTTCCGAGGCAGCGACACGTCGGAGGAACCCCAGAACAATAGGGGCCCGATTCTTTGTCGCGCTTCCTTAGGCTTCGATTTTAAAATTAGACAAGAGGGAGGAGGAGAGGGAAAGAAAGAGGAGGAAAAAAAAAATCCAAAAATACCTTCCTACTTCACTGGACAATTGGTTATACATATCAACGTCTCACACACACAATCACAATCGCACACACCGATCTGTCCAGATACAGCGTCGAGAGAACTCGCCGGAGGCCACTATTTGCATTTTTTCCTTTGCGTAACGGATTTAAACGCGCCACCCGGCAGCTTGCAGGTGATCCCAGGTGTGTGTGCGTCCCGCGTGTGCGTGTGCAGGGTGCGTACCTGTGGCGAGCAGCTTGCGCGTGCGCAGGAAGCTGATCACCAGCCTCATGATGGAGGCCTTGTCCAGGTGGGAGCTGACGCTGTGGGGCAGGGGCAGCTGGTGGGCCAGCTCGTAGAAAACCTCCGTCTCCTTGCTGCGCCGGCACCGGGCGGCGTCCCGGGACTTCTCCTTGCGGCGCTCCGAGCTGCTCCTGTAACGACACGCCCATGAGAAAGACGGTCAACACCTTCACTTTGCTTTATGACCCTTTGGGAAAAAACAACAACAAAAAAACCCCCCAATCAGCTGATACTTTAAACCGATTATTTCGATTCATCCGGTCAAATTTCCCATTTCTGGGAAATCGGCGGACGCACCCCGCTCTGGATCCACGGGAAGTTGTTTCATGGGGCGGCTGCGGTTCCGTCCGAATGCACCCGCTGTCTGGGGTCCTTCCTAGAGCGACCTTGTGCAAACCGCCGCTGGCAAGCGATACAGCGATAACAATATCATTAACCCCCCGATTGTGATTCGAGGGCGACTGTTTGTCACAGTGAGTTTCACGGGGTTTCAGTCACACGTTGCCGACGCAGGGCGGCTTTTTTTCGCCGTGAACATCGGGGGGGGGGGTGTTCAGTTCGCCGCGGGGGTGTCCCACAGCCCCGAGGTCACGGCCACTGCACTGGCCGAGCTGTTATCTGAGAGGATATGGCAATTGTGACTCTGACTTTTCACTCTGTCACTGAATAGTGCTGCAAAAAAAACCCCAAAAAACAAACTGCAGACAAATGGGGCCTTAAATACTTTTCTACGATGACTCGTGTGCGTTCCCTTTTTCTGGATTTTAAAGTGGTAATTAACGTGACGATCTGTTGCCTGAGACTGTTTCAGACGGTGTGTCAGCCCCGAAGAAGAAAACCCCGAGATTCAGCCTGTCGTAGGTCCGAAAATCCGCCGCGGGCCCGGTGGCGCCGATCGCCCCGTGGCGCCGATCGCCCCACGCTGGTTTTTAATTGATCCTTTTTTAGTTTTGTCGTTTACGTTACGCTTCGGCCTCATTGCGCCTCTGCTGGATTAAACCATGTGACCAGGGGAGAGAACCATGGCAGGTGAGCTCTAGGGCGTCGTGTTCTAAATCAAGGGGAAGCCCCTGCATCCCGGACCGCTGTCTGTTGTTGTTTTGTTTTTGTTTTGTTTTGTTTTTTCTTTCGTTGTGCTTTTTTTTTGTGGTGACCAGGAAAAAGGCAAATGTATAGAGACATGAGAAGGCGAGCAGCTCCACGAGATGCGCCGCCATTTCCCCAATTTCCTGTCTGGAGAGTTTCCATCACCAGAGTGAGCTCCGACATAAATAAATCTCTCAGAAACACACACACGGACGCACACACATGTTTGTGCTACTATACTTCTGACGAAACAAAACATTTCACGACTCTTTAAACAGAGACCTGACTCTGAGCCAAAAATCTTTTAAGGACGAGGACAAAAGAAAGGACAATAAAAATGTCTTCATAATAAAAAAAAACTTTAGTGCATCAGTGGTTAACGTTTTCCTAAAAATAACACAAAACAAAACCTACATAAAAACAATATATATAAGATCAATGGTCACTGAACCTTTGTGACAAGGGAAACGAAACATGGGGGAAACAAGGGAGCGTAATATTCATCTTTACCGCTTCGGTAACTTTCCCTCAGCTTCTCATGCTGTGACACATCTTATTCAACAGCAAAATAAAAAACAAAGACGGCATCATCAAGTTAAACGAGTGACTTTTAAAGAAATCGACCCAACAGAGGGGACTCGTGGCTCTGAGTCCAGTTTCTTAGGCTTCAACCTCCTTTAGTTCTGAGCCGGACTGAGAAAGGACAGTTACGCAAAATTTCTATGGAGGGTGGAAGACGCTGCATGTGAGAGAAATGGGTTTTAATAGGCGACAATTTGTCTCTAGAGAGAAAACTTGTGTGGAGGAGAGAGAGCGCGACAGGCCAAGCCAGTCGTGTTGAAGGATTGAAGACATTTGTTCCAGTAATACAATGTTTAATATAAAGGAAAATGCTCGTAAAAAGACTCCACGAGTCCCCCGAGGAAGATCGGGGGGGGGGTTACACGCCACGCTCAGGTGGCAGCCTTGTTTCACAAGCCCACGAGCCACGGTTAGGGAAAAAAAACAAACAAGAAAAACTTGAGGTTTGAAAGTATCTCCCCCCGAAACGGGGCTGAGTTTCATCCTCTGATGTGTCCGCCGGCGATAACTTCAAAAACACGAAAAACCCAAAACCCGAGCCACAACAGACGAGGTGTGTCTCCGCCCGGCTGAACTCCGGATGCCCCCCGACCGCGGTGACACGGTGCGGTTTTATCACGGTGGATCGCATCTGGGCCAGACTCGCAACATGCAGGACCTGGGGGAGGGAGGAGGGAAGCAACGGGGGGAGGAGGACGAGAGACTCCTGCTATAAAACGCAAAGAAGTAAATGGAGCGGAAAAAAGCGCGTGCAGCCACCGCAGTGACGACCACGACCACGACAAACAAACAACAAACAGCGACGGCAGCCCGGGAACCCACAGAGACGCCGAAACTGACAGATGAACGGCTGAGACGCACAACGGCAAAATGCCTCGTCGGTTGTGTCTTCTGCGTATGTTTCAATGCAGCAAACACGCTGCATTCAGTTAAGGTCGGTGTGAATATTGAAGAATGTTTAAGGGCGCACGAACAAATTCAGTGGCTTGTTTCCCCCCCTGGTTTTTTTAAGCCCCCCCCGAGTGGTGGTATGAATATTTAAGCCACGCTTCAGTCGCCAGGACCAGACACCGCAGGGAAACAGGTGCGAAACACTTGTCAACAGTCTTATTAACAGCTAACGAACAAAAAAACCAAAACATCTGAATCCGAGCCAATGCACCAGCGCTTTATTCACTCGGTGCAACAATACACTTCATTACTGCCAACATTAACAACCCCCCCCAAACACACACACACAAACACACAAACTCAAAGCAATATTTTGGTTTGACTGTGGAGTTCTTGGTCCAAAGCGGAGCCTCGGGAGGCCATGTTCTAAAGAGGACGACATGTTCTCCGGTTCTCTCTTTGACACCCCCCCCCCACACACACACACACACACACACACACTAAAAGGCTGGACAGGGAAGCGGCGACCCGAGCACCTGAGGGCGTCAGGCCGGGTTCCACCTCTAAAGCGGCTGTGAAGGTGCACGAAGCAGTTTTTTATTTCTACTTTTTGCTCAAAGATGGTGAAAAGGTGAGAAAGATGTGAAAACCTTATGAACAGGAGCCTTTAAAGCTGCGAAGGTGGAGGTGAAGACAGATAAGTGGGGCAGTGGCAACCGCTCACAAACTACTGGAAAGCACCCTGCATTTTTCTCTTTGCATTTCTGAGCCAGCACCGGACGAACCTAAGTCCTCATAAAGAGGGAAAGACAATCTTTTCTGTATTAAACCCAAATAAAAACACTTCAATCTTATGCCGTCTTCTACAAAAACACAGAAAAACCCGTTGGAGTCTCTGCACTGCAGATCTTCATCATTCATCATCATCGGGTCCTATAAAATCTGATTTTTTGGAACAAGAGGAAAAAAAAAATATCTTTAAATCTGTTTCAAATAAATTTTGACTTTCAGGTTTTTTTCTAAAAATAAACAAGGACTTTTATTTAAGAAAACTTCAAACACGTTTTGCGTTTGAGAAACCGAGCTGCAATAATTGCACCGCTCGGCCACATTTTTTTTCCTCTCCACTTCCTCAAAGAAAATAGGAGCAAGCGGAGTCAATTACTGCACAATCTCAGAATAACCTGATGACTCGATAAGGGGGCTGGAAATTTTTGCATCGCCGGCGTCTCGTGCCGCGGCCGCGGCTCGTAAATCATCTGGCACCGAAATCTCGCTTGCGTGCTGAGAAAAGGAAAAAAGCCTGTTTATAAGATCTGTCAAGATGGGGGGGGGGCTGTAATACAAAAAAATAATAAATAAATAAATAAAAGATAAAACAGGTGAAAAAAATTGGCTGTTATGCATCATTAACATCAATGTTGGTGGTTGTAATGATTCAGAGTTTCAAATCACAGCCACCCCCCCGGTTCTGGTCCTCGGCCCCCGTCCCCCGTCCCCCGTCCCCGGGCCCCCGGCAGGTCCCGGATCGAGACCCCACAGAAGCACGGACACACAAACCTACACAATTGGAACATGCAAACACGCATTAAGGAGAAGATAGCGCACAATTAACAGGAAAGGCAGAGCACAGAGGCGCCATTATCTCGTCTTATCGGGCGCGCGCCCCCCCCCCCCGGCGCGTCCCCGTCTCTCCAAGGCTTAAACTCATTAACCCTGACTGACGGTCACCCTCATTACTGATGAGCCAGCAGATGGCAGAGCGGGCAGCCGCCGGCCGCCTCCCTCCACTCAATCAAGTCAACTGGAACGGCTAACTTCAACTATCTTCTGGATGTGTGTGTGTGTGTGTGTGTGTGTGTGTGTGTGTGTGTGTGCAGTGCCACTCTTTGATTGTCCGGGGCTATTGTTGCCGCAGGTCCCTGCAGACTTTTTGCAGGATACGAAACAATGGGAGTCACGGCGCTTCACCGGGGCACCGAGCCCTCCGATGTACTCGCCGACCCCGCGGCCACATTCGCATGCGTAGGAATGCAAACGCACCCACATGCCAGAGGTCAGGGGTTACTAGGTGCGTTATTCATGGACCCAACTACAGTGTTGCTGCTTCGCTTCAAAACTTCCCCTTCGTTTCTTCCTCCTCCTCCTTCTTCAGGGTTCGATTCTGATTTAAGGGGAAATTCATCAACATGACCGAAGGAATCTGTTGTGCGTTAAAATGACGGACGGCGTATGAATTGTTTCCACTCGAAGGCAGCAGCAGGGACAGATGGGCATTCGCCGGTCGGGGTCACGGCCCCGGGGCCCGTCGCCTTAATATCAATGTCAAAGGAATCGCGGATATTAGCGTCTGTACGGACGAAGCGTGTGCATATCAGTGAATTTACATTCTCACAGGGACCTCAATCGGTTGCGGTGAAAAGTGAATCATTCGTCGCGTTAAATTAAAGCGAGGAGACCGAGAAATGAACACCACTGGGGCCACAGGTGATCAGCCCCCCCCCGACGATGAGGCTCCAGGACATAAGGAAAGCGGCGGGTTAAATTATTAGAGGATCAGCTGATCTAATCAATCGACCAATGGCTTCAGCTCCAAGTGACGACTGTGCTAACTGAGTTATTTATCCAGGAAGGAGAAGGAACAAGCCGAACTTTTCATTTCTCCAGCTTTTAAAAAAGGTCAAGATGAATTTTGAAATTATTTTTTACTTTCGCAGACTGATATTTTTTAGATTTCAACCTGCTGATCGGGCAGAATAAACCTTAACTCTGAGGAACCTGCTGTGACTTTATCGCAGCCTTTTTTGACACTTCATTGTATAAATTATTACAATATGCAACATGGCTGCTTCTGAAGATCTGGCATCAAAACGGTTTTTTAAATTCTTCGCCGAAACTCCTAAAAAGAAAAAAAAAATCACCACAACAACAACCCTCCACTTCAGAGTCTGGCCGATCTAGACCCGGATCCCGGATCCCTGATTCCGGATCCATGACTCCGGATTCGGGATCCACTACAGTCCAAGAGGTCACAGAGGCGATGGCATGGCGGCTCGTTTGTCGTCGCCTCTCGTCAGGATCTGTGTCGTATCAGGGCCTCAGACCCGTGGAAGCCTCCTTCTGACCCGCGGCGCCTGTTTAGACTTGTCTTTGTTTAACGCTACGTGTCCGTTTCCGTCCCCATTGTGACGCACTCTGCGAGTTCTGGCAGAAAAAAGAGTGTGGGGGGGGGGGTTGTACGACACAAGGTATGACACTAGCCCCCCCCCCCCGGCGGCGGCCGCGCGCCTTGACAAGACACAACAGTCTGGCTGCCGAGGGGACTGAGTTCACGGGGCCGACCCATGCGGAAAACGCGGCGGCCATGCGAGCGCCATCCGAGCGCCGCCTGGGAACCGCCGCCGTCGGCCGCTCGGCTCATCCCGACAAGAGTTGGACGCTTTTCAAACACGCTGGCAAAACACCTGACAGGCTTTTGAAAGGCCCCATTTATTTTCTTTTCTGAGGGTATTTTTAAGGCCCTTTTTTCCCCCTTCATTTTTCAGCCAAAAGCAGAATGAAGTCAATCATCCTTTTTATTTTCACTGGCACGAGGCTCTTTAATCAGGTTACTCTGCCAGTATTTCAGTATTCAGGGCACCGCGGTGATTGTGAGATGATGGAAGACTGTTTTCTTTTTTAACTGTTAACTGATTATGAATAATTATCACATTAAAAAGGCATCAGTAAGAAACCATTAGCTTGTAACTGCTTTTTTAACCTCTGAATTTTATTCTCTTTAAAAAAAACCCAAACAAACCCCAAAACTCTTATTTGCACAAGACTAATGGGGCTTAAATAAGGATAGAAAAATAAAATAGTCAGATAAAGTTGTAAATAGTGAGAAAAGTCATACAAAAAAGAGGAAAAGGTTTTTAGCTTTACAAGAAATTTTCATGTTTAGAGCACGAAATTAAAATATTTCAAGAAAAAAAGTTACTATATTCTGAAAATGAGGTTTTAATGTTACAATAATTGACATCTTCTGAACATTGAAGGCGTCTGAACCTGTTGCTTTGACCTGTCGCCATCAGAGGGAATTAACCTCATCTCAGCCAAGTTTTATACCAATTCCCGGATGAACAACGGCCAAACGACGTTATTATACTGTCGGTGAAACTCGGTTTAAAGTTATGTTTCGCTCGCAGCTCAACAGACTGTGGACAAACGTCAGTCCGGAGGTGGAGGGAGGGAAAACGGGGTTTCATGTTTTTATTTTGAAGCTAGATTGACAGTGATATACAGTGGCAGTGCAACTTTGACGTCGACATCAGTAACAGCCTCGGTTGTTTTTCACGCCGGCGGATTTCCCCCCAAAAAACGTACGATTTTTAAATTTTTATCTTAATCCTTGGTTATTGTTTTTAAGAGTCCAGGCCTCCTCCTCCTGAGTCTGTCCCGTGTGCGATTTCAAATTTATTTCACAAGAAATTCAACTAAAATTCATTAGAAAAAAAAAAGTTCATTTAACCTCCTGGTTCCTTGGAAAAGAAAACATCTGAACTGTGAGCTCACCTCAGGCGAGTAACGATGCATCACTCAGCAGCCATGACGGCAAACAGTCTGTCATTTTATTCTGAAAGAGCAGCGTTTCCTAAAATAGACTCCAGAGAGTCACACACCCGCTGACCTCTGTGACGTCTGATCCGTGTCACGATAAGGGGGGGGGGGGCACAAAAAGTCAGGCGAATAAAAACGTCTGGTGATGACGTAAAAGGCGGAGATAACATTCTGTGTTCTGCTCCGATTCTTCGGCGCATCCCCCGGACGCCGCTTTTAGACCGAGAGAGTAGCGGCGGCGTGGGCTGTGGCGATGCGGGCCGCCGCCGGGCTTATTTCCACCCCCCCCCCCCCCGCATTGTGCTCACGCAACGTTGCACGCGAGGCACCTGAGGGGGAGGACACCTGAGGCCGCGGAGAGCGGTTCTTTTTGTGTCGGGTTCAGGCCCGTGACGCCGGATTTGGTTTCATCGCCGCGGCTTTTTTGCTGAGACAGGCAGATGGACGGCGGTTGGTGGAAAGTACCTAAATGAATCTACCCGAGTAAAAGTACTTAAGTACGATGTAGTTGTACGTGTTTTACATGAGTGTCTACATTTTCTGCTGTTTTATTTTTCTCCTCCAGAACGTTTCAGGGGGAAATAATGTACTTTACACTCGACCACATCAGTTACTGTTACCTCACATAAGAGAAACACAAGGTCACCGTGTAAAAATACAACAAACCGGTGCAGAGACTGGAGCCAGTTTCCCAGCGAGTGACTCCTCATGAAGCAGCAGGTTTACGTGGTTTAACCTGGACCCCCCCACCCCCCCCATACCTGGCATTCTGAAACCTCGGTGACAGAAGTAACGCTGTCGCTCTAAACCACAGCGAGTCACACGGCCGGTCGGCATGCACAAACACACACACACACACACACTCTGACCCACGCTGAATGCGAAGCAGCGGTGACAGCACTGTTGACCGGGGCCGCGTGGCTGAAGGCGATCGCTAAAAACAGGACGCGTTGCTACGGCCATTTTTCCCCGCGTCCGCGCCTCGAAATTACGGAGGAGGAAAAAAAAACAAACGGGATCGATGAGGTATCAATCACTATCGGCTAATGACTCGACGACCCCCGCGACCTCCGCCGCCAGGGACTCGAGCGCCAGGTTTCATGTGGCGACCGAGCAAACGCGCTCGCTGCCGTGTTGGCGTTCGCGCCTCATACCCGGTGCTGGCGAGCGGACACCGTGGCCCCGGGCCCCGGCATTTCAGCGACATGAGCAGATTAACGGAGGGAATAATCAGCTGAATAGCTGGTGATTTAACTTAGGTATCGACTGGTATAATCCCCTTTTTTTGTTGTTATCCTCAGACAGGGGCCTTCATTTGACCCCCACCTCCTCCATGTTCAACGTTTGTCTCAATAAATTCCAGATGAAATTAAAATGGCAAAGCAGAAGCTGGAATGACTGAAGTCGTTTTCAAACTGGGATCATTTGTTTTCTGAAACAAGCTTTTCTTTATTTTACTGCTTGTTAATTGAAAACAAATCTTCGACAGAAATCAAGTCGAATTGCTCTCGGTGCACTTAAAGATTTTTTTTCCTCCCCCTTGGATTAAAAAAAAGAAAAAGAAAGAAAACCCCCCCAAACAAAGAAAAAAACCAACATGGCCTCAGTTATGTGTGGAAATCACCTAAAAAGATAATAAACTGGCAGAAGTTTCCACAGTTTAGCACATTTTCAAACTATAAAGTTAAAAAAAAGAAATGACCGTTTAGCGTTTTTTTAATGATAAGGTGCAGCTGATTTTTTTAACAACCATTACTTCGGCCTAATAACCGGTTACGCAGCCAAGTAGATATGAAACCACCCAACAGGCTGCGTGAGATCGCTGCACAGCCAGATGTCGTTTGCTTTTTTGGTTTCTTTCCCGTCTACCTGAAGCTCTCCAATTATCTCCAGGGCAAAGTACATCAAGTCTTCCTTTTTCTGTTTTCAGAATAATGGGGGGGTGACAGGCAACCGTCCTCCCCGCCTTCGACGCTTGTTCATTTTTTTCCCGCTTTGCAGCCTCCGGCTTTTTCAATCACTTCTCCTTTCTCCCTCTGTGATTAACTTGTCAGTCGGCTCCTGTCGAGCCCGGGGCCCGGGGGGGTCGAGGGGGGGGGGGGGCAGACACAGGTCCACACATGGTTTCTGCACATTTTACTCACAGGCAAATAAACAAACAAACGGTGCAAATCTTAACGAAACAAACAAAAACAAAAAGAGGAGCTGCTGCCACCGCCCATCCCTCTGGCTGTCAACACTAATGACCCCCCCCCCCCCAAGAGACTCTGTTTGGCCTCACAATGCTTCATCTGTTCACCTCCGCATGCAAACACGGAGGAGATACGGCGCGTGTCGTTCGGGGGGGTTATCTGAGACCGCATCGATGCTCGTGCAGCCACGTAAGGAAATCGGCCTCGTGCAGGTTCACATCCCATTTAAAACAAAACAAAACAAAACAAATAAAAGGTGACTGTTTCGTTTTTTTTTGTTTTTTTATGTGAACAGTGCAAACCATAAGGTCACATGCAAAACCAGCAACGTGGACGTGGCCGGTTTCCAGAATTAACGCTTCACAAAAACGATTTCTGTAGCCTGGAAAGCACGAAACTTGGCTTGAAATAGTCTGTTAAAACAAGCATATTTCAACAGCTTATTTCCATTAGGTTTTGGTGGTTGACTCAGAATGTTTTCATGCACTGGCATGAAAACGGAGGCAGCCTCACCTGGAGTAAAACTGGTGAATTAGAAGATGTGATCAAGAGATTAGGGCCTAATTGCTGGATGTGAGGGAGGATTTTAAAGCAAAAAAAAAAAAAAAAATTGTTGTTCCAAGAATAAATGGGAGTAAAAAGATTTGTAGTCCAGAGAGAAAGAAGTAGGGATGATTTGGAAAAAACAAGGCAGCGATTAAAACAATAAATCAATAAAAACAAGTAATAAAAAAATCAAACCACATTTGCACGTTTTGATCCGTCTCCTGGTTTGGAGCTGAAGCATCGACCTGTCAGGATCTAGATTCATCTCCGGACGCTGGGTCAAGCTCCTTCGCCGTCTCAGCCTCGTCGCCTACTGTTCGAACCGACCCACCCGTGAAACCGCCTCAGACTTCATTTCAGTTTATTTAGAAATGTCACTGATGCACGGAGCAGTTGCACCATCTTGTTAAATTGAAAAAAAAAAACCCAAAGGGGTGAAACCACATTGAGATACTGAAACCGAACACAATCTGGTATCATGGAATCATTCAGCGCAGATACTTTAACAACTCTCTGCTCCGTTTGACTGACACCGGATTAAATTAGATGATTTCTGTAGTTTCCCCGTCGGCAGATTAAGTCAACGTGTCGATAAACCAGGCTGATCCGACACCGGTGCTTCCTCCTCACACACGCACACGCACACACACACGCACACGCACACGCACACGCACACGCACGCACACACACACACACACACACACACACACACACACACACACACACACACACACACACACACACACACACGTATGCCCCACATAACAGGCCCTGAAATTAACTCCTGGTGTCCATGTGATTGTTGTGATAACAGGCCAAGAGGTGCTTATAGGAAACAGAGCCCGTAACCAGAGCAGGTGTCAGGCTGTGTGTAAAACATATGTATGTTTTGTCAGGCTATGACTCCGACAGTAGGAGAAGAAAAACCCTCCAACTACTTTCTTTTTTTCACTTTTCAAAATTTCTTTCATCAAAAACCCCTGAAACACAACAGGTTCGTAGTTTTAGTTCGCATCAAAACGGGACTCAGCCGCTGACATGAGCACGGTGAAATGTTTTTTCTGTCTTTTGCCCCCCCGATGCGCTTTATGACGGCAGCGATGGAGGGGGAAGATTGACGGCGCTGCACGAAAATGTGACGGACTTGAAAACACCTTTAATCCTTTTATCAGGACAAACCTCAAAAATGACAGACTGCTCCTTCAGTTATGCATCATTCATTTTGTGTTTTCGACCCTTTTTCAATTTCTGAAAAAAAGAAATAAGAAAGAAAAAGACGTTGCCTTCCACTATAAAGACAGTTTAGGGTCAGAAACAGTTGGATCCACACCCTAAATACATACAAGAACAACACGCAGCAGACACACACATGTACACACACACACACACACACACACACACACACACACACACACACACACACACACCTTTCCTTGCTTACAGTGGGTCTTCCTGTAGTTGTGGCGCCTGGCCGAACACAAACACGGAGCAACAATACAGCACCGGCTAATCTGTGATCCTGAGGAACATAGAGTCCTGGAAACACAGCCAAACACACACACACGCACGCAGGCACGCGCACACACACACACACACACACACACACACACACACACACACACACACACACACACACACACACACACACAGGCAGCCGAACAAACAGCTATCCCAGACAGGGGCCCCGACTTCAGCTCAATCAGGGGAAGAACGATGCAGGAGATTGCTGATGATTCTGATAGTCCCATGAAAGAGAGGTATACACAGAGAGAGAGAGAGAGCGAGAGAGAGAGAGAGAGAGAGAGACACACACACACACACACACACACACACACACACACACACACACACACACATTCTGGCACAAACAAACAAACCCGCCCACGCTACGCTGATGGTCGGGATAGACCGGCTGATTGAGAGAGGCACCAGGGGGATGGGGGGGGGGCTGCAGTCAGTGCTGATAGAGCGAGAGAGAGAGAGAGAGAGAGAGAGAGACCACAGGTGGAGTGAGATGACCAGACCTGCCCCCCCATCAGAAAACCAAACAAGCCCCACGGCTGAGATTTACATCGGCAGTGAGACAAACTGTGGCCGATTTTAATCACGTATTCAGTCTGGTACTGTAGAATATGGAGGAGGTCCGTCGGAGCAACGCGTCTCCTGAGTTCATCTCTGCTGCTCACGGCAACGAAATACAGCATGAAAATTAAAAAATTAAAAGCTAAGACAACAAGCAAACAAGAAAAAAAAAAAAAAATATATATATATATATCCAACAGAGACGTGTCTGTCCAGGACCATGTTTCAGTCTCCATGTGTAAACAACAGAAAACAAAGCATTATGCGACACTATCTATAGGACGCGACCCGTGTTCCTGCCCGGCGCCGAGCAAACGCCACCCAGGCCGGCGGAGGGTCCTGCCGTGACTCGTCACGCGAGGCCCCCGGCCGCGAGATCCGGGCTGACCGAAGGTCGCGCGTCAGAGACTATTGTGCAGGCCGAAGGTGAGAGAAGCCGGGTGACGAGCCGGGACAGAAGCCGGGTGAGGAGCCGGGAGACGCCGCCGCCGGGGTTTTGTCATTTCGCTCGTTTGTCTTCTTCCTCGTTCCTTGATCTTCTTCTATTAATGAAGAATTTTTTGCAGCCTTGTAAGCACCAAAAACAAAAAAAAAAGGAAAAATCTTTAAAAAGCCTGAGTGATTTGGAGGTTTCCTCCTCTTGGGGATTTCCATCAACTTTTGGTTTCTGTTGCAGGCTGCTGTACCCGCATGAGGTGCTGGGGGGGGGGGGGTGTCCACTTTAATAATAAAGCAATGGCACATTTTCTTCCCTGACATTGTTTTTTTTTTTTTTACTTTTTTGACCCTGTGCTGTTAGGGACGAAAGTCGGCGGTGGCGGCGGCGGCGGCGGCAGAGGGAGGGAGGGAGGCAGAGGAGCCCTTCGTCAGTTTGAAAACAAGGAATGAACGAATTTTAATCTGTAGAAAAGGATTATTGAGACTTAAAAGAGAAAGGAATGCAGGTCTCAAAGGTTTCTTTTCTTCTTTTTTGACACCCAAGCTTCTAGTTTTTTTTTTTTTTTTTTTTTACAGTCTGGGTTTTGTTTTTTTTTTTTTCGCAGTGTGAAATGGCGTTAATCATCGTCCGATTACATTTCCAGGATGTAAAATCACTCACACACGTGGCGGAAACCTACGATACGAGATTAGCCGATGGAAATGTGTGTCACATTAAAAATAAATAAATAAAATGGAAGTGAGGTTGAGGTCGGATGGTTCTGATGGATTATATCCTGCATTTTGGGGCATCCCATTACTGCCCCCCCCCCCATTTAACATGTTCGGGCTCATTTGAAAGGCAGAAAACGACCCCATCCTACAGCATCACGTCCTTTGCAAAAATGGCGCCCAGCGTTGGGGGGGGGGGGGGTCACTTCGAGGGAAGGACAGAAACAAAACTGAAAGGAGACATGGCTGTTTGCTTAAAAGAAACAGCCACAGAATCTTCAGGGGGTGGTTCCTTAAGGAAAAGACTGTAATCAGACGGCCCAGGTCTAACTCCCCAAGTCCTCCCTCTCCAGCGCCGTCTCAAAAGGGTAAGTCAATGTTTTCAACTTTGGCGGGGGGCGGGGGGGCGGCGCCGGGGGGGGCTGGAGCCGGGCCAGGTGACACACAGCGGATCGTGGAGCCCGGCCATTCTGGTAGCAGAGGAAGAGGAAGAGTGGGAGCTGTCGGACGGGAAATAGGAAATGGCGAGGAGACAGAGTTCTGAAGAAGGGGAGAGAAGGGAAGGGGGCGGCGGGGGGGGGGGGGGGGGTATAGGCCTGCTGGAATGACCCGGGGGTAGAGAGAGAGAGAGTGTGTGTGTGTGTGTGTGTGTGTGTGTGTGTGTGTGTGTGTGTGAGGAGGGAGAGGAGGCAAACAGCACAGCTGGGAGTCCGGGGTAAATACGAGAATGTGATACGAACAAAAAAGATACAGAGGGAAAGACGAAGACGGAAAACACATGATCGAAAGAAAGGAGGAGGAGGAGGAGGAGGAGGAGGAGGAGGGGGGGCTGAGACTGAATCAGATAAAAATAACAATGGCAAGATGCTGAGAGGTTTCCCAGATCACCTCCCCTCCTTCCCTCCTTCCCTGCTGCCTTTCTGCTAACTGTGCAGGGCCCCCCCCCCCAGCTCCTCGTATAGTGGGGTCTCCGCTCTCCGATGGGGGGGTTACCCCGTTTTAATAGCAGGACGTAGGGTTCGATTTCTGTCACTTCCTAAACGCGTTGTCGAGGCCCCGAAGAACCGACTCTCTGCTGCAGCTCAGTGTTTTCATGTTACTATGTTACGTTGATGCCTTTCTCATTTAACTTCTCCTTAACAAAGCCAAGAACAACAAAAGTTTCCCAAGCGCCTGAATATTTCTGTTATTGGGGTCATTAGGAAAAAAACCCAAAAACTAAACAAAACAAAAAAACCTTAAAATAAAAATCAGATATGCATCTGTTTATTTTTGATCATTAGCAAACTTGGGATTATATTGGGAATAGAAATAACAGAAAAATACAAAATGAAATTGTGGGAAACATCAGATTTAAAATATACCTCTTGCGTAAACCGTTTATTGCTAAAAACTTTTCTCTGGCAGCTCATCGCCGGCTCCTTCGCGTTCCTCGGTCCAGTCTCCCCCATATTTCTAGAGGCAGGCGTCGCCAGTGGACGCCGCTCGATGCGAACGGACGAGCGGGCGAGCCGACGGACGCGACGCTCGCCTGGCGACAGGTGCGGCGTTCACGAAAACAATCACAACAGACCACAATGCAATACTTCTGCACCGTTCTTTTTTTTGGGGTGCAATGAAACCACAGGATTTACAGGAACCAGATGCTCCTTGTGCGACACGGTGCAGAGGTGTGAAAACAACAAAAAACAACAAAAAACCCACAAACAATCATCTGCTTCCTGCTGCTGAGTGTGAGAATCACAGAAAACCACTCTAACTATTAGCCTTCGATTTCTGTATTATTATTATTATTA
The DNA here is from genome assembly GCA_016859345.1 of Istiophorus platypterus. Classification (NCBI taxonomy): domain Eukaryota; kingdom Metazoa; phylum Chordata; class Actinopteri; order Istiophoriformes; family Istiophoridae; genus Istiophorus; species Istiophorus platypterus. The sequence goes on from CM029124.1 coordinate 2,184,931, forward strand.
TTGTTATTATTATTCCTCTAGTCTCCTCAGGTCTGATCTACACAAAACCAGCATCTGGTTTGATTAAATATTATATCATATATATTATACACGTACACAGCTTTCACAAGTAGCTGCAGGCCCGGTTTTGATTGAGTCTTGCAGCCGAGAGAGAGGCCCAATAACCCAAAGGCTCGCTCTCTCACCCCCCCCCCCCATCCGCTCTGTCCTCTGCTCCTCCTTCACCCTCTAATCTCCCTTTTTTTTCTCGGCCCCTATTTACTGCCTGTCCTTGTCCTCGTCTTCGTCTTCGTCCTCGTCTTCCTCTCCATAAAAGCCCCGGATAAGGCCTTTTTTTGTAAACCCCACGACACGAACACAGTCTCTTGCCCTCAGAGAAACTAACCAACAGGCTGACGCGCTTTATTTATTTATCTCATTGGAAAAACCAATCAGAACGTGGATAAAACCCCCACTTTTTTTAGTTTAGTGGTCCGGAGGGGCAATGGGCAGAGGAGCCGGCGTGGAGGCCTCCGCCTCCGGGTCCCACCACCGCCTCCGCTCGGTGCATTCCTCTGCCTTTTCGAAGAGGGGGCAGGTTGAGCGGCTGCTGTGAGTGGCGTGATGTTTGGGTAGTGCTGGGGGGGGGGGGCAGGGTTTGGCACACAAAAGAGGCACGACGGTGCAGTGCCAACCAGGCCTGGGCCCGGCGGCATAGGGCTGCGACGGTGGGAACCGCTGAGTAGACGGGCCCCGGATGGTCCAATGGAGTGTCCTCTCCTGCCCCCCCCCCCACACACACACACACTTTTACTCATTCGTCTATAAATTCCTCACTGATTTTAAGGTTCATCTGTGTTATCTCTGTTCGGTTTAACGACTCTGTCCCGCTGTTTTGTTCTCTCTGTCTTGTTCTTGGCAACTTGCCCCCCTCCACCCCCTCTCCCCCTGATGAGTTAGCAGAACAGAGCAGGTCACAAAGATGCAACAACTGCAGCGAATAAAAGGAACAAATAGCAGGAAAAAATGCTTTAAACTCATCTTTCAATACTTTTCGCTTTGTGAAAAAAGAAAGGAAAAACAAATGAACAAAATAAAAAACAGCTACATTAGGACCAGTTTGCCCAAAACTTTTGGCAAAAACCTGAAGAAGTTTCATGACAGAAACCTTGATGTCAGAGCGAACTGCCCCCGGTGGAGAGAGACCGTGGATGTGGTTGAAAGCTGAGAATCTTTTCGTCAAACGAGCCCTTATCATAATAAACAAAAAGAGTCACTTAAGACTCTCGGCTCTTGTTAAGATGAAGATGCCGATAAGCCCGTAACACGGCTGGTCCCACGCCGGCGGCGGCGACAGTCAACGGTCCGGTCTCTTCCCCCCGTGACTCATTACTGCGTTGATGGAGCAGAGCCTGGCGAGTAACGATGACGACCTAACACGCCCACTACAATTCATGAGGTTCTCGTGAAAGGAGAATGACGACACCATTTCTGGAAGCATTTCCTTATTTACATAAAACTTAAATTAGGGGAAAAAAAAGTTTACACGTGGTACTTTTAGATAACAAATTTATAAAGTCGCATTTTTTTCCCCCTAATCACCAAAAATCCTGGAAGAAATTTGCTGTTGCATATATGCCGACCCACGACGGCGGCGGCAGGATGGGTCTGAAGGCGGCGACAGTACGCCCAAGCAGATCATGCCCTCCACGGTCATGTAATACCTACCTGGTGGCCGCCGCCCCCAGACTCCGACCTTTGGACGCTGTTTCCAGTGGGATCACGTGTCGTGAGAGCAAGAGAGACGAGCGGCGGTTTCCTCGACTTATTTCTGCTCTCAGGGCTCAAATGATCGAAATAAAATGAGAATAATGACTACAACAACAACAACAACAACAACAACAGCAATAATAATAATGCTTTTTAGCTGTGGCTGACGGTGACGGACTCCAGGGGACACGGTTTGTTTACTGGGGTTTGTTTACCAGGGTTGGACAGATCCAAAAAAAACGCCCAAGAACAACAAAAAATTAAAAAACAAAAAACAAAAAACGCATGTCGGCGGTTTCGGCCCTCGGACGTGCATTTATTATGGCTTCATTCTGCGGTTTTGTCTGGCAGATCCGATCTCGCAGCTCCATAAAAAAGGGCCGTAACCAAACAGAAAAGGCAATAACTTAAAAATAATTTCCACTTTCCTTGTTAAGCATTCACATAACTGCCATATTTATTGTAATTGCACCATGAAACTGACGACTACTATTATTATTGCGAATGCTTCGGGCGTGTTGTTATTCTTGGTATTAGCCTCTAAAAAACCCTCAGACCTAAAAACCTTTCTGGTCGCTCGTCTGGTGCCCCCCACCCCGGCTGGTGGGGCAACTTCGGCGTATAATTGCCAGCAATACTTTTGTCAAATAGACTTGTCTGCTGTTGTCACCTGCTGGTTATATTGAGGCTGTAGAACAACCCGTCAGCGGTGAGCCTGGAGGACGTCTCCAGGTTTCAGGGCCTGCGCCGCCTGCGGCTGTATCAGGCTCTTGGACGGCGCCATTCGGTGGTGATTCCACCAAAACCAGCTCCCTGAGGTTTGGCAGCGAGCAGGAAATACTTTCCAACTCGGTCGCTCTGCAGGAGTTGAAGCCGGCGTCGGGTAAACAATGGCGCCCCTTCACTTTCCTTTATTAATTTTTTTAAAACAACCCCTGGATGTTCCAGGTTCTGATTTGGCCCCGGAGGCTCCGGCGTCGGGTTTTGCTCATGGTTCGTCGGTCCGCCGCCGCCATACGGAGAAAAAAAAAACCAAAACGGCTAGCGGGACAGGGAGGATGTTTTCTGAGGCATCGCCGGTTGGGGTCAGACGGAAACGTGGCGAGTGATCGATCCGTCGTCAATGCTGACGCCAACGTCCAGAGAATGTACCGGTCCCAGTTCCTCCAATATGGCCGCCCACTAGTTTTCTTAAGTCTTCCGGTAACGTCAACCTAATATTACTTTAGATTTCAATCCGTTGCCTGGATGAAACAAGTCACCTGAAGTCGTCATGTGCTCCAAAAAGGCTGTGATGAGTCTTTTCACTAATTTCTGCCATTTAGGGACCACACAATAAACAATAAATTAATAAAACAACAACACAGAGCTCTGGATAAATGATATTTTAAAGTGTGTCCACCATCGCTCAAACTACAAACGGGAGCTAGAATTTTCGATAATTACTGATTAATTGGTTGCGATCCATAAATTATGGGCTTAAAAAAAACGTGACAATGGTCAGTTAATTGTCATTTCATCGGTTTGACATCAGGTTTTTTTGAGGCGAAAAGGCCAATAAAAAAAAAAAAAATTTTTAGCATGAGCATCTGGAACGAGAGGATTTGAAGAGAACTTTTATTTTATCAAATTTTACCCAACAATATGAGCAAATTTATTAAAAAAATGCATCAACTCGTTTTTTAGGAAATTGAAACCTTTTTTTCCCACCACTTCCTGACGTGACGGCAGCCGTAGAATCGAGTGAATATATTGCTGCTGTTTGTCATTTGTTACCCACTTTAAAAACACACGATGATTTCCTCCGTTTTCGGAGCCACAGTGCGTTCGGAGGTGTCCTCGTATGGAAAATAAGAGATTAAACAGAGGAAATGCCGCAAATTATCAGGATATGTCATCGGTATCAAGTGTTTTACGAATGGCTAAAACCAAAACTGATAACAAAAGCAACACCCCCCGAAAAACCAGCGTGACGGAAAGAATAACACTCTGGCAAGTTCATCCTCATATAAACATGAGTTATGTTATTATATTAATAAAACAAACCCGAGACAATGCGTTTTAAATAACCGCAGCGTGCATGTGTGGTTGCGTGCTTGTGTGTGTGTGTTTTTGCCAGGCAGCAGTCATGAATCATGCGACTTATCAGCGTGATTATGACTTTCAGCCAGCGGCAGCGACAGTGTGCTACTGTGTAGTATAAACACACCGACAGGGGAAAGATGCATTGACGGGGAGACAAAAAAAGACAAAAGAAAAGAGAGTGAAATCTAACACACTTTTACACACACACACACACACACACACACACACACACACACGCTTTTCATCCCCGACAGACACACACACACTCGCAGGTCTCCTTCCCTAAAATGGCCGATGGCTCCTCGGGTTGGAATCATCGAGGGAAAAAAACCAAACCAAAAGGGTTTGGTCCTGGACTCATCTCACTTTTCTGTCTCTTGATGTCATTTTCTACCCCCCCTCCCCTCGGATTGGGCCCGGCCCCGAGCAGCCTCGGCTCCAGCTCCGTTTGCGTTCGGGGGCCTGGTCTGATAATGCTTGATCGACCTGGGGGCCGGAGAGAAAAGGAGTCACAAGGGGTGGACTGGACAGACACGAAGGCGTCAGGGAGGAAAAAAAAAACAAAACAAGACAAAAAAAAAATCACCTCCGCTGACTGAAACCTATCTCCTCCTCCTGGTGGTTCCACAGCAGAAGTGGGGGATTGTGTTTTCCTCTGATCCCGTAAACGAAACCGTCCAACCTGTCGTGTCCACCCCCCCCCCAAAAAAAACGTGGACCTCGGACCACGGAGAGACGGGAGCATCCAAAAAATGAGGGATTTTCCACGGGGGAAGCCTTTAATTCTCTTTCTCTTTCTCTGTCTCTCGGCCGACAGGTGGGATTAAGTGGCTGTCACTGGGGGGGGTGCAAACTGGGGAGAAAATAAAATCTGGGACCAGTCAGGGTGTTTTGTTTTTTGTTCTTTTTTGCTTGTTTTTTAAGGCCCCTGCAACCTCGCCGCCGCCACCGGCCGCCGACTCACAGCCAGAAGGGAGGACGGCACCGGGAAAACGCTCACTGCAAATATGCAGCGATCTAAATATATAGGGGCTGATTTATCAAGCAGCTTAGGTACGAGCTGTGTGCAAAGGCAGGGCCTTGTAAAACCGGTGATATCTTGCCACCGCTGCCAGTTTGAAGCGCTGCTGAATTTAATCTAATACTTCACAAGACACAGTCATCTAGTGTGTCCAAAAAAAAAAGCCACGGCTGCTTGAATGTCGCCAATTAGGGCGTCAGATATGTGGCAGCAGTTTTTCCCTGTTCTTTTTGCCCCCCCTCCCCCCTCTCAGACCTGGAGAAACTCCAAAGCGGCGAATTAGACGGGCCGGGACCCGAACCGCACCGGAGGCCTGGAAGCTTCCCTAGAACGGGGCTGCCCCGACCGAGCCATGTCTCTGCCGCGGATACCTGACTGGCCTTGAATAGAGGAGGTCAGAGGTCAACAACTTATGGATTCTGTCCCGAGGGGTAAAGAAAACAAAAAAGCATCTGCATTTTCCTCTCAAAACCCAACCTAGACGTCTCCATTTGGTTTATTATGGAGGGTTTAGTTAAGAATGGCCTCTGGCTTTGCGGTCCGAGCCCTTTAAACAGTCTCCTTGGCGTCGGCATCCTCTCTGCAGAGACCAAAGTTCTCTCACTCTCTCGTGGCTCTCAGAACGATTTCTGGAAAGCGAAACCTCACGCTGAAGAAGCCACAGCTTCCACCGAAAAGAAAGAAAAATAAAAGGCCGGTCCAGTGTAGTTCTTGTTCTGCCACTGCAATCTGCAAAAATATGTGCATGATGCCTTCACAGGTGCACCGGGAGCAGGGGAATATCAGCGAGGAGGGTTTTTTTTTTAAATTATTATTATTGTTGGGGTTTAAATGCAAAACTTGGACTGAATCATGTTAAAAAGGTCAGCGATGGTTTCCCAGATCCGCCACCTGTTGGTTACTTCAGCTCGAATTTGAACCCTGGAGCAGGTTTGGATGGGGTTTTTTTCATAGGTTTTCATAAGAGGAAACTACTTTTTAAGGGCTTTGAACGTTGCACCAAATGTAAAAACACACCATTAAAAAAAATGAAATCCAGTTAGAATCTGCAGCAAACAAAACCTCCCTGTCAACGACAGATAAAGGAACCAAAACGACCCACTTTGCTTTACATCACAACCAGGCTGCCATTAGTGCATTAAAAAGCAAATAAACACACACACACGCATTAACGGTGGCTCGGAGCTTCCTGATAAAGCCCCCGCCAGCGAGTCCTAACGACCGCTGACAGGAGCGACAGACCCGGGCCAGGTCGCTCGCAGCGCTGCGGCAACAGGTCCGGGCGTCGCGGCTGCGACTCTCCGGGGAGGAGGAGGGGGAGGAGGGGGAGGCCTCGGCCGAGGACGGACGCGGGCCGCGGGGCGATCGAAGCCCCCGCGACCGGCGACGAATAAGAGAGGAAATTACCCAAGAAAAAGCCCGAGGTCTTACCTCTTCTTGTCCTTATCGGCCGTCATGTCTGTCTCCTGTCTCTCTTCGACCTGGTAATTCCCCGACAGTCTGAGTTAAGTCCAACTTTTAGAAGCAAAAAAATGAAATAAAAATTAGATATATGTAAAAACTGCGTGGAGAAGGGCTCGGGTCATCGGAACCTGTCAGCTGTGTTAGTCCACAGACCCGGAGGTTGGCTCTGCGCTCTGCGCTCTGCGCTCTGCGCTCTGCGCTCTCACCGTCCCGGCTGCCCTTTCTGTCTTGTTGGGGGGGGGGCCGCTGGCGGTGGTCGGGGCGGTGGGGGTGGATCAGGGGCCGTACAGTCTCAGAACACTGCCGAGGATTGTACAGCCTCTCACCCGCAGAGAAAAAAAGGGCGACTCCACACGGGCTGGACTCTGGACGCCGGAGGAGCAGCAGCAACGCGGCCGCTGACTGGAGCCGTGCGCCGGTTCCGCCGGTTCCGCCGGTTCCGCGGGTTCCGCCGGTTCTGCGGGTTCCGCGCTCGTCTGGACACTTTTCCTTTTTATTACCTCCGCTTTCGCCGATCCGAAAGCTCCCGGAGCTGCTCGGTCTTTGACCTGAGGTGTCGGCGGGCACCGTGACAGCCGCTGTCCCGGAGCCCGCGGAGCCGATTGGCTGGGGACGCCGCCGGGAGCCGCCCCCTCCCTCCCCGCCTCCCCCCTCCCGGCCCCCCTCCTCCCTCGGACGGCCCCGCCCTCCCCTCGCTGGGCTCCCCGCGCTACCTGCCTGTGCCCTGGTCGGGAACAGGTGTGTGACCTGTGGAGGCGGAGACCTGTTCCCGCCACGGAGGAATCAGCCTATAAACAACGACGACGCTGATTTACGCCCGTTCTTTACGGACTAATCCACCAAAACCAGCTCTAAAATATCACACTCCTTTTTTTAAAGGGGCGTTAAAGGAAAAGTCCCACATTTTGAGAGCTACACTTACCTGCATTTAGGGAATAAACTAAAGATGATTTCTTTTTTCAAACATCCATTAACCTGCACTTTATCTTTTCAATGAATCGCTGGATCGTTACACCTGTAGAGAAGGGTTTTCATTCCTCACAGTTACAGGAACAGGTGTTGTCTTCAAATGTCCAAAATCCAAACATAATCAAGTTAATATGATGAAACTAGGAAAACTTTTACAAAAGCTCGAAAATCTAGAAATCTACAAAAATTATACCATTTTTGCTAAATTATATATATATATATATATATATATATATATATATATATATATATATATATATACACACAAATGACCAATGACTTCAATTATCAAAAACGTTGCCAATACATGGACTGATCGATTGATCGATGGATGGATCGATGTAGGATCGTCGCAGCCCTGTGTCCGTTCTCCTGCGGAGACCCAGGTGAGCCCCTTGATGCCACCCTTCGTTTCTCTACAGCAAACGCGAGGCGGGGGGCCAGAGGCTCAGGGGCAGGACCACGTCCAGCAGGACCACGTCCAGCAGGACCATGTCCACCGGGGGGGTCCCGGCGCTGACATCGCTGTCAGCGAGGCCTCGCTGCACAAGTGGGCGACCCATAAAACCCCAGAAAATATGTCTACGGATGCGAGGAATCACACACATGGTGCAGGTTAAAGTTTATGAGCTTTACCGCGTCCTGTCCAACTGTTTGTCCATAAACCCAGAGGAAAGATTTTTATGCTCATTGCGTGCCTCAACCTGCAACATTCGACTGTTAATCTAATAAAGGGACAAGATGAAAACTCCCTCCTGTCTGCTGCTAGCTTTTTTTTTAATCTCAAAGTAAAGCAAATCGAAACACAATCATTATGATTTCATGACAATAGATGCGAGCGTTGCTGCAGCATTACGTCTTTATTCTAGGTGAAACTTATGCGGTGTTTCCTGTCATTAGAGTTTTACTGTTCTGAGGCCGATAAACTAGATTTTTCCGTTTCCCGGCTGTGGCCGACCATCGCCTCCTGACAGGTAGACCTCGAACCGCGGCTGCACCTTGCCTGTCGTCCCGTACTTGAAACATCCCGGATCACCTGACCTATCTGGAGACGGAAGACAAAGCATTAAGAGACCAGCGCCGCCTGCGTCATCGCCATTGTTGATTTTTCTCCGAGCGTTCAGTTTCCCACCGAACAATCTGTTTAAAGAGCAGGTCCCGCCACATTTTTTTTTTTTTTTTTTGCCTCTGGCATCTGACTTCGACATTTTAGATTGAGGAGATAATTGAGGTGGTCAAATGATACATAGATCTCCTGTCTGTCTCCCGACTGCTTTCTGGTCCATAGCTACTTTTCTACACTGTAGTAATGTAATTAATACTTTATGTATCCAGTTGAGCTTCATTTTCAAGTCTAAAGCTGTATGTTTGATGGACCAACCGTAAAATAAATGAAAAATTTTAGCTGTTCTGAAAAAGTTTTATACACATTTTCAGTGATATCTCAGGAAAGAAACTGTATCCGGTTTCTTTGAGGATCAAACACAGGGATTAAGGTGCAAAAAACTGAAAAAAAAAAAGAAATGATGCCCAACACAAACAGGAAATGTCTTTCTGACATCATGATATTTATTTCATTTCAAAAATTAAAATACACCTTCACATCCTTTTAAAATACAGTACATTTGGCACGCAGCGCAAAAAGGGAAAGAAATCATAACATGACATAAACACATGTAAAAGCCTGGAAGTAATTCATAAAGGAACAAAAAAATAACCCACAGGTCAGATGACAAAAGTGTACAGACAAAAAAGCTTCACAAATACAGGGACTGCAAAAAAACAAAACAACAAAAACAAAAAAAAAACAAAAAAACCCAACCATTTACATACAGTAACATTCTGCATATGACCCAGGGAAGGTGAATGTTTTCATACTGCAGTAAAATCATAATACTGTCTCCGTTGTTTTGAAAATCAACCACACATCATCGCGCGTCTGTGTTGAATTTAACTCCAGCTAATTCAAAAACAAACAAACAAACAAAAAACAGCTCCCCCGCGTGAATGAACATATTTCATATTTCCTCCTCTGCGAACGAAAACATTAAGCTGAAGGGGGATTGGTAGGGGGGGGGTCGGGTTCCCTCTGGGTCATGGAGGGATAAACAGTTTGACATTAAAAAAAAAATTTAAATTAAGCAGAGATGCAACAGGAGACGTGTGAAGGAAGGAGAGAAATGATGGACAGCATCAACGTGTCGCCGGGGATGTTGGTCTAAAATCTGCGCTGCCATCCCTGTTATGTTTATGTGTGTGTGTGTGTGTGTGTGTGTGTGATTCGTGATTAATTGCTACCGTGTCGTTCCGCCTTCTACTCCCGCTACAGCCGCTATGACATACGTTAATGTTTATTTCACTGCTACGTGAACAGCGCCGCCAGTTTTGCGCTGCTCTGGATTTTTTTTTACTTTCAGGACGAGTATCCCGTCATAAACGCTCCTGCCTCTTAAAAACATGCTGATATTCCTAAGGAAAAATATTTAGAAAATCAAACGAAATTTTAAGAAAATACATTCATATGTAACTAGGGGAGTAAAAAGTTGTGCAACTGAAAGAGATAATACAAAAAAAACCAAAAACTCGCTGGTTATACGTCGACGGCCACATTGTGTCTGCTTCCGGGTCAGGATAAACTAAAATGGCCGGTCGGTCCAGAAGGTTCTGGTGGTTCTGATGGTTGACCATGGGAACGCCGACCACCCTGACCGCCGCCGCGAACGCCCCTGATGTGACCTAGGGCCGACTTCAGGCCCGACTCTGCCGGGCGAAGGGACGGCGGTGATTTGTTCCGAACGGCGATGGAGCAGGTGAGATGCTGCTGACATCTTTCTCTTTCTTTTTTCCCTCTCTATTCTCCTGAGAATACTTTTATCCTTCCCTGTTCGGGATTAACTTTATTTTACGGGCTAGTACATTCCTTGAACTTTACCAGGCAGAACAAACCTTGTAATTTGGTTCCCATTACAGCAAGAAAAAAAAGTTTTTTCCATAAAAGAGCAGCTCCAGATTCTTCAACAATTCTATTGGAATTAACTGGAACTGAAATAAATGAACATAGTTCTTTTTTTTTTACTATAATCAGTTCCATGTTTTATGTTTTATTTCCAGGAAATTTCTAGGAAATGATCAATGACTGATATACGTTTGTGTTAACGTCCATTTAATAACCGTTCCCATCAGTTCTTTTTTTTTTTTTTTAATGAATTGGATGGAACTGATTTTACCTTAAGTTGAATTATTCTCTGCTGCACTGACTTTTTCTCTTTTATCGCTAATAAATCAATAAAAAACAAAGGTAAAAACAGGAAAGGAAGAGAATAAAGAACCACAAGTCTTTTTCTTCTTTCCACCTGCTCTTCATATTAAATACTCATATTCCAGACTGCAGCACTGGTGCAATGGAAAATATGTCTCATAACTGTTATTCTGCTTCGCTCTAAATTATTGTTGTCAACAATACTTTTATTAAAATTAATCGACTGATGTGCGACAGTTAATCTCAGGGGAACTTGGAAAAGTCTGACAGACTGAAAAAGCTGAATCTGTGTGTGTGTGTACGTGTGTGTGTGTGTGTTTTGGCCCTAAAATGAAACATATACTTTCGTCTGCTTTGTACCTGAACATGTTGGTGGATGAAGCTGGAGACAGTGAAAGAAAGGAAGAAAGATGAAGGATGAAAACAAACAGAAAGGAAGAAAGAGTGGGATGAAAACAGAAAATAACAAAGAACCCAAAAAACAAAACAAAAAACAACTTCTTTCAGACTATTGCACATGGACTTCTGATTTTCGGATTCTGTTTCGGTTCGATACGGAGCTGCGAACCCCGACCCGAAACACGGAGAGACACCCCTGACGTTTCCTCTGAGGCCTCCCTTTTCGCTTAGTTCGAGCTGATTTCACCTCCGCGTCCGGGTCGGACGGCGAGGCGGAGGCGTGTCTAAGGTACAACGGTCAGAGATCGTCAGCGGGGTTGAGGCAGATCAGGTGAGTCCGACCGGGTGAGATTTACGACCTGTCAGCGAGAACCAGACGATCCAGTGCAAACGGCGCGACAAAGACCAAAAGAGAGAGGCTACGAATTGAAAGTAAAACATGATAACAATGACGCGGGGGGGCTCTTCACGTATGGACACACACACACACACACACACACGCTGCAGAGCAGGTACATTCAGTTATCCCACATTCACGTGTGCTAACACATTCGCCTCCACGCATGATTCACAACTTTTAACGTGGAGTCATGGGTGGGGGTGGGGGGGTCATGTGAAGAGACTGTAGGTCCAATACACCGTTACTGTACATGCACACACACACACACACTTACACACAAAGCCTTTCAAGGATCAAGTGGTCATGAAGGGATTTAAGGAGCTGACCTAGAAAGACTCAGAGAGTCTCTGTAACAAGCTCTAGAGCTAAAATTAATCTTTTTAAAGGGACTTTTTTTGGGGGGGTTTCGTCTCATTATTTGGCTTCGCTGAGCCGATGTCTCAACGTCCGGTATCGAGTTGTGTTAAAAGAACGGCTTCGAGCACGCCTCGCCAAGCGGAAGGCCGCCGTAGGGTCCGTTAACGCGCGGCTAACGATGCGCTCGGTTCTCCTGAAGAACGGGGACGCCGACGTCCGAACAAGCTGAAATGAGGAGCGAGGAGGAGGAGAGACAGCGCCACCTCCTCCCCACAATAAGTGAAAATAACTGCTGAGATAAAAACTGATGTCAAAATTAGAAAGCCGCTTCTGTGGTGCATCTTCTCAAGTTAACATTAAATTTGTCAGTTTTTTATTTTTATTTTTTTAACTTAAAATTAAAGATAAAGCACTGACAAAAAATAAAATAAAAAAATTGAGACTTAAATTCTCATTGTATCATGATTTCATCAGAAAAGTCTTTGATTTCTTGCATCTCCTTCTAACATTGTTTTCATAATGAGTAAATTACTTGTTTTTTTCTTTAAATACAATCATTAGTTCAATGATTTTTTTTCTTTTTCTCCATTCACATACATGTTTAGGGAAGAAAAAACATTCGTTTATCACAGATAGACACAGGACACATCACACCGTGTACGGAAATGGAGGTTACTCTTTCTAGAAGGTATGCGGCTACGCATGCATGCGCTCGGTGTACACACATTTACCTTTCTCTCGCACACACGCGTACACTAACTAGCCTACCGGTCTCGTCCGTGCAACTCTTTTAAAGCCCCCCCCCCACATTGCCTGCACCAGAGACACATCGGGGGGGGGGGGGCTCCGACTGGGTGCACGGTCTCGATGGGAAATGCACGAATGGACAAACGACAAGAGCACGGGGAAAACCGTCATGAGATACAGGTCGGTCTTAGTATAATTCCTGGAGAGGTCAGAGTCTGGAAAAGTTCAGGAGGTCTCATCCCAGAGGCCTTGTGTTTCTTTAAATACTGTGTCTTTGCTTGAATTTTTTTACATTTTTTTTAGGTGTGGTGTGGTGGCGTTGGCGGTGGCGGCGGCGTGTACGTATGTTGAGTTGACCGTGTGTGTGTGTGTGTGTGAAATGTGTGTGTCAGTGTGTGCGCCTAGGCCACAGTCTCGTCTCCGAAGTAGGAGAATCCTTTGAACTCGTCCTGGTTGATCTGCTTGATGATGCTGTCCTCCACCGGCGTCAGGACGGGATCCTCGCGCGTAAAGTCCTGGTCAAAGTTATTCACGTCCCTTTTGGTTTTCTGGAAGACAAGAGAACAAGGGAGACGTCTTAGACGAGTGAGATCAAAGATTTGCTGATTAGTTTAGTGAGAGTATTTTGAAGGAAAAAAAAACAGAGGCCAACAACAAAACACATAAATGTAAATCTTAAGAATATATCTGTCAGTTACTGGTAGAAAATGCTTCTATCAGGAACTGGTGGGAAAATATGACAATATTTAATGCTTCTCTTCACATCTGTACAGATCAGTGATAATGTTTAAATTTTAGCCTCCTACCATGCAAACGCAATCACTTTTTATCACATTGTTTTACGTATTTGCAGTGTGTGTGTGTGTGTGTGTGTGGGCCTGTCTGAACTCACAATGCGTGGTTTGAACGGTGGTCTGATCTTCCTCTGCTCCAGCAGCATCCAGTCGATCTCTCTGAAGAAGGGATGGAGCTTAATGGCCTCCTCCGAACCCTGAGCCACCACACAGCCCAGACGCTTGTTGGGACACTTAGTCATGAACTGGGAAGTGACGGGAAAAAAATAATGACCAGGATGGAGAGGCAAAGAAAAAGAGGAGAAGTGAAAGAAGAACTGATTTGAAGCCGAGCCTGTGGAGAGAAAGCCTGAACCTGCGCTCGCAGGGTCAATACTGGCTGCTAAAGGGGCGTGAAAAGTCAGTAAATCTACCAACAAAGGTGCTAAATTGGCAACACTGTCTGTTAACGTTCCCCTGATGATGAGAAACTGTTCGCCTCACTTCATTTTGAAGGCGCCCCGGCCAATGGGGAAAACTAAGAACTTTCCGGGCCAACCGATGGTTTATCATCATCAGTCAGTCACTGACATTTGGGTTTTTAAAGACTGGCTTCAATGTCCAATAAACAAGTGCTTTCCCTTGTTATAGTGTTTATTTTGTCACAAAGACTTTAGATGATGTGAAAAAGGGAAAGATTGGATCTCAGATGGATCTTGATAAACACCCATTAACTTTCAATAAACTAGTTCCAGAATTGTCTCATTATGGAAACAAAAGAGCCACTACATAATGCCTCCTTTGCTTTTTAATTTCTGGATGATTTTCTAATATACTTCAAAACAAGATGACTGGTGAACAAGCTGCTCAGCAGACTCAGACTGAGCTGAGAGAGTTTATCATGTGACTTGATGCCCTTCAGCTGGAGGACACGTCCAATCAGAGCCCAGATTGCCGGTCAAGTGACCGGTCAGAGTCCAAGATATTGTCCAAAATAAACACACACACAGTTTCCCACAAGGCTTTGCAGTCAAACCGTACCAACAGCCAAGGTAAACCCAAGGCTTGTGATGGAAAAACCGGACGAGCAAATAAACAAATGGACAAGTGGCACGAAACACTCACACACACACATATACACATATGCACGTATAGAAAAAAAGTCATACAATCACACAGAGGGAATTATCCACTGTTCTTCCAGTGGGAGAACAGGAAACGCTGATCAACATGTGACACTGAGAAAAAAAAACTGCATCCTCTTTCACATGTGATAGCGAAAAAGGGACAAACAGAAAAGTGAGAGAGAACAAGAAACGAAACAGAATCAAAGGGACAGATACAGAAATGGACAGACACCAAAGGGACCTCCATTAGAAATGATTCGAATTCTTCAGTATGCAAAAACAGAACTTCAGTGCTCATACATAAACTACATTTTTTATAGAAAACACCAGGGAAAAGCAAAGAACATGATGGAAGAAACATGAAAACTAATACTCCCGAGAAATGGGCAGTGGAAGATGCTAAGGGGAGGTTTACATTTTCAGTGTCTCGCAGAGCCAGTAATGTGGGACAGTGATAAGCGCAATGTACTATAGATGCAGTTGACACAGGACTTGGCACTCAAGATACTTATGCAACAAAATTCCAAGATTCTGGGTAGATTTTCAAAGGTTTGATGTAGAAGGCTTCTTGGCAATAATTTGCGGCAGAATTTGCGTTGGCAAGACCAGCTCGCTGCTTCCTTCCTGGCTGCTTCCTGACCAGGAAAAAATGTCAGCAATGATGTCATCATGAGGTGCACAAAGGTGTTTTTGTCTTGTGGGAGTATGAGTTCTTCCCTCAAGGTGCAACCTGTAGGTGGCCATTTTGTTCAAACGGACTCTTAATACTGAGCGGATTACGACGTGTTCGTATTAACAAATTTTATGAAGAACAGTTCCTAAATTGAGCAGTATGAGTATTTACAGTACATGTTCATTTTTGTTGATTGCTGATAAAAAGCAAAAAACAACCAAGTGTCAACCCTGCCCCCCAAGAACCATCGCTAACTGACCGCTTTCAGAATGGACACGGCCTCCTTGCTGAGCCAGACCGGGTAGAGGACATCATCATGGAGGATCGACTCAAACAGGTCGTCTTCATTATCGGCTTCAAAAGGCGGCTGGCCCGCCATCATCTCATACATCAACACCCCCAGAGCCCACCAGTCCACTGACGGCCCATAGTCCAGCTCTTGAAGGATCTAAACACATACAGAAAGAAGATGAAATTAAAAAAAGCTTCGTATGAAAGAAAGTTTGAAGAACTTACATTAAATTTGATATTGCAGTCTCGAGATGGAAAGCTAAAAAGTTTCACTGCTGCTGCAGCATTCTAGCGGAGCACACGATGAGAGCCTCGATTCGAGCTAGCTGACCGAATTTAGCTGTTTTGTCAGATTAAACATACAAACGTTCTGCAACGTCCCACACACTGGCTACAATTCGGGATTGTCTTCTTAAGCATTTAAATAAAACATACAGTAGAATATCGTCTGTAAAAAGTCGAACATTGATATTTTCCTTATGAATTTTTATACGTATCCTGTGTATATGTGAGTTAACAACCACACACTGAGACTGGGGTGTGAGTGCTGCAGGTTGCTATGAATTGTGAATGGCATTTCAACACGGAGAAGCTGAGTAAATTCAGTTTAATTCAGCGGATTTCCTCCGACGATCTGAAGACGACCCGTCGTGCTACTTTTGTTGCCCTCGGGCGAACTGAAGTGGAGCCGTGTGCAGTCGCAACTATGTGAAAACACTTCTAAAAATGTGAAAGAAAAAAAAAAGCCAATTGTCATCGTAGAGAATCTCCACGTTCCATATGAGGCAAATTTAAAAATCAATAAGAACTTGAAAACAATGCACCTCAGGTGCGATGTAATCCGGCGTCCCGCAGAAGGTGGTGGTGGTGAGCCCGTTGAGGATTCCCTCCTTGCACATCCCGAAGTCCGCCAGTTTGCAGTGACCCTCCGCATCCAGTAGGATGTTGTCCAGCTTTAGGTCCCTGCGGAGCGGGAAGGTGGTGATTCTGGTTAACGGAAAACGTGCTACGGATACGGACGCACATTTCGAGATACTCGTGCGCCCCCCATGAAGAACGCTTCTAATAAAAGAACGCGCATTATTCACGAGGTGGGCCATCACCCGGAGGATTTTAGTCATTTCAAACAAACGGGGCCTCGTGTCATCTGGGCTAAAGGGACGGGGCAGCACATACAGCGGGAGGAGGGGAAGGGGAGCGGGCCCGGGGAAAAGAGAGAAAGTTGAGGGTTGAATGAGAGTATGGTTGGGGGGGGCTGAGAGATAAGAACAGCGGTGTTGAGAGACGACAGGGCTGGTCATGAATGCAGCTGCTCCAGGCTTGATGGTTGATCGCTACAAAAATGTCAACATCTCCTTGATGCGGCCACTGCAGCCATTCAGCCCGAGGTGTTTTCAAAAATACAGCCGCCCTGACAAGCCGAGGAGATGGAGCGTGTGTGTGTGTGTGTGTGTGTTTCTCAAGTCATGCTCTTATGCAACTGTTCTGTTTTTGTAATTCCCAAAAATAAAAAGGCAGCTTAACGATCTTGTCTGGGAGCTGCCGTGATTCGCTTTTCTGTCCCATCATGCCTTGCTCCGACAGCTTATTGACTGCGCTATGGAAAGTCGCAAGGGGAAAAAAAACCCAAAAAGAGCTGCTGATTAAGCACGACTATTATGCACAGTCCCTCCGGGTTAAAAAAGAAATAAAGAAATACACAAGTGTATTTTTCGCACCCACAACAAAGCGAATTCCCCCTTTTCAGACAATTTTAAATCGTAGTAAATGTGAACTTAAAATTTGACCTTGAGCTTAAACTTAAACATGTTTGCTCTACAAATGCCTTTTTTACACGTTCAAATTTTACCTAATTTTTCTTTTTATTTTTTGCATTTTTGACTATCACATTTTCACCTGTGTTTAGATACACACCAATACTTTTCTGTTTTCCCTTTGTTTTTGTTGTTTTGTTTTTTTTCAGATTAACAATGAAATACCATCCGGATTTATTCATCAGCAGTAGGAGGAGGCAGTAAAATGGTTTGGCTCTGGGCTGTGTGAGAGACTGGTATGTTTTCGCAGGCCCGTCTAAATGGAGATGCTTTTTTGTTTTGTTTTTTAATTTCAGTGACGGTTTCCAAACGTTGGAAAAACCTGACAGTTTCAGTTGCTCTTGCCAAACAAATTTCTACCCCCTAAATCTACCGGCAACGTACATCTGCCTCACTCCCACGTTATTTACGGTGACGCACGGTATTCAATCGAACGCAGTAACAGATTTGCGGCGGTTGCGGCGGGCAGGCATCCGGATCGCGTGCAAAGCCGAACAATGAATGGTATGCTAATATGCCCCGAGTCTCAAGTAAAAAAAAAAAGAAAGTAACGTGACATGTCAGATGCAGCGGAGCTTGACAGCTGGCTCCCGACCAAGTTTTTTTTTTTCTTTTTACCTCAAAGTTCAAGTTCAGGTCGAGCCAAGGTGGTGAAGAAAAAAAACACGACAACAAAACCCTCAATATTACCAACAATCCTGCTTTTTTTCAGTGTTTTTATGCCGAGAAATGGCCAAATCTTCCAAAACTTCACTCCAGACGTGAACTGGAAGCATAGGCGAGGTAAATGAATCATGTTTAAGGGTAGTTGACATGTCTGCTTACAGTAAAGTGTCTGGTTCATTCCTTTTGACAAATCCATTTTTCCAGTCCTTTTACCTGGGTGACAGGTTGCTTTTATTCCCCTGAACTTCGGCGTGAAATCTGAAACCTCTCTCTCCCCCTCTCTTTCCCTCTCTCTCTCTCATCGCTGCCCACCAGAACAAACCAAAGTCCTGCGCCGTTGATCGACCTCCGACCCCACGGGCCTCACCGGAGGGCCCCGCGACGGCCTCGTGTCCGGGAAGCAAAGAGCGGCACCCAATCCGTAATTCCCCGGCTGAAAATAAATAAATAAATAAATATAAAAAAATTAAACCGCCGACCCCCTAGCCGCCTGGTTGCATATCTCACCTCCCGGCAACTCCTGGCACATTAAATCCGAATTGCACGCCAGTGGCCGGGGGGGAGGGAGCAGGAAAAACGACATCATTTTAATGCATTTGTGATTGAATTTAAATGGCCGCTGACATTAATCTTTGTATTACACATCACCTCGCCACAGTAACAATCCAATATCAAGTGGCTGCAGGTGTTTGGTGGCTCTAAGGGAATGATATTTATTTATGTAAAGATGTTTGTTGTGGTTTGATGCGATTGGGGGGGGGGGTCAACTAGAGCAAGCGATCTGTGTTTAATATAAGGAAAATTGGCGACAATTACATAATCTTTTATTTTGTTAAATCCTCAATTCACTTACTGCAGAATTATTGAATCTGTTTTCTTTATGCTGCTTGAGCTTTACTGCTGTTATTTTATACATTTTAGTATTTGTGTCATTTGTTGTTTTGGTGTTATGAATCTTGATGAACACACAAGCTTACAGTGGAATCTAAAACGTTTCCGTGCTCTTGACCGACAGCTGTTCCTGGTTCCTTAGGACGTGTGATCGCCGAAAGCTGACGCTTGTATTAGTTCCTATTCGTATTCAGGGGCACGATTCTCTCTTTGTGCGTAAAGGCGACACAGATTGGAGATCAGGGAACACGTTTCCCGCTTCATTATGTCACGAGACGACCTGCTCATTCTTTTCTAGCCTTGTCTAGGTCAAGATTAAATATTTGGTCTAACAAATTAATTGTCGCCAAAACCAAAAAGCAATCGTTAACTTAAAGATTTAGGGTCAAAAGATGAGACGCCTGCATCCACCTCCTACAAACTTGTTATAGAAAAATGGGTGCAAATACTCAGAGAGCGGCTGTAACAAGTCACATTCATCACATGGGCAAAAGTCAGAAAACTATCGGCATCAGCAGGTGCCGTCTGGATCCAGGAACCGACGGTTTTAAAGCCACTGGGCTGATTTCTTTCATTTGAGGCTTCGATGCTGTCAGCTCCGGGAGTCAGTCTGTGTTATTCAGACTGAAAACGACTCGTTTTCCTCGACGGATGCTCCTGAGATGGAAATTTTTTTTCTCTTCAGAACGGGGGAGCGTTCAGAATCGGTCGCCGGCTTCGCTCCAGCGTTGTGTCACCGCCGCCGCTGTCGCCGCCTGTTGCTTTGGAGGGGCTTTAATAACATCACTTGACAAAGTCTGTCCTTAAACAGGAGCCGCTCTATCGGCACTGTGAGGACGCGCACACACACAGACACACACACACATAAGGCAATCAGACTCAATTGAGAGCATTTCCTGTGTTTCATGTTAATCTTGAGTGATTTTTCCATTACGTTCTCTGTACCCCCCCCCCCCCAGTACGCCGCAACGGCCGACCTCTCCCCCTCTCTCCGTCTCTGTCTCCGTCCGCCTCGTCCATCCATCCTTTCATCCCCTCTTCTGTGTGACAGCATCTGGCCCGGCACACAAAACAAACACACACACAACCCGTCTCCCCCGGTATATCAATCCGTATGGAAACCGGGGGTGGGGGGGGGGGTATCGGGGTATGTTAACACACCGACTAATGAAACTAAAAGAGGGTGAACTTGCCTTTGTTCACGTTGATAAGTGTGGAATTTCCCAGGTATTGTTTCAGTTGCCAAGTCATCCTGTCATTTAACAAGTGGCGCTGCCATGGTGCCTAAATATCTTCTATATGATCCAGATCTGTCTCTGCTTTTACCAGCTGGATCACAAAAGCTTTACCTCTATGTATTAAACACTTAACATCAACTATACGCTCCCTTTTTTTTTTATATAGTTGTGACGATACAATATCAGAGTTTTTGGTCTTTATGCAAAAAACAGAACTTTTCCTTATCTTACTTTGAGAAAAATAAACAGAATTTTCTAAAAAGCCGTCACCCCTCATTTAAAAAGTAAAAATAAAACGGTCTAAATTCATCTTTTCTTTCTGCCTCGAGGATCGAAGCCGAAGCACAGTGACAGCTACTGTGGACTATAGAGAGACGGGGTGTGTGACCTGTGACCCGTCGGCGGCTTCGCGTCCGGACATCGCCTCGCCTTGGGTCTCGGCAGCTTCAGCGATGCCGGGTAGAGGCGAAAGAGGAGGAGGAGGATTCCCGAAGAAATGCTCTCCTTCTCTTTCCTTTCCCTTTCTTTCATGGAGAGGAAGAGTTCGTACACAAGGGGCTGTTCGGAGAAAAGAGGAGCATCAGTGATGGAGGGAGGGAGGGGTGGCGAGGAGAGGGAGGCGGAGGAGAGGGAGGAGAGGAAGAGGTGGGTGGGGGTTAGGGTGGGGGCGGGGGCCGACGGTCGGGGCTGGGGGGGGGGGGTGAGAAAGAGGGTAGGACATAATGTTCCCAAAACACTTGTTTTTCATCTTCTGGTCAACAAAGTGGGTCAGGGGCGAGAGAGAAGAGAGAGAGAGAGAGAGAGAATCAGGTATCGTAGTCAACTCAGCCATCATGAAGTAACAAGTGTGTTTGCCTGTGTGTTGTTTTTGCCTGTGCATGTCTTTGTGTGTGTGTATGTGTCTTTTTGTCTGTGTGTGTGTGTTTGTCTGTTTGTGTGTGTGTGTGTCTATGTTTGTCTGTGTGTGTGTCTATGATTGTCTGCGTTTGTTTGTCTGTGTTTGTCTGGTTTGTCTATGTTTGTCTGTGTGTGTGTGTGTGTGGGTGTCCGCCCCCCCCCCCACCCGGTCGCACCAAAGTGGTGTTGACAGACCGAACCTCTCGCTTCCATGAGCTGAAACAGATCCCGTCTGCCGCTGAGGCGGAACCGGCCAATGAAATTGCGGCGCCACTTAATGCGAGAAGCTTGGACCAGATTGTGACAATCAATAACTTTATCAGTTTAAAAGTTTAGTGGGTCCTGCTGTATCTTCTGGGGTTTGTGTTACACACAGAACAGACTAATCAACACCTGAACTCTGGTTATCTACTAGTTAACGTTAGATAATTAGTCAACATGTTGATATGAATGTTTCCGACTGAAACCACTGAAACATTAGAGAGAAAATCGCGTTTTAAGAAGCCGAATCGACCTGAAGAGAAAAGACAAAATAAATAAAAATGGCAGTTAAATTGTCCTGTCAGTCATTTTCATGTAAGATTTTGTTTTGGTTCTTTCAAAAAAGAAAAAGTAAAAAGTAAAGATGAATGAAGAACGAGATTCGTGGGTTTTGCCTTTCAGGCATATGTTTGTTTTTTGTTCTTCCTGCCATGAAAAGCCCGTCGCTGTTAATCATGTTCTGATGTGACGCGCCCGGCGGACGACGGCCGCCGCCGCCGCCGCCACAGCCAGCGGAGCTATTCCTGCTCGTACAGAGGCAACAGCTGTCTTTCGCGAGACTCTGGGCGGAGCGTCGCGTCAACACTCGCTCGCCCGGGGGCCAAAATCAATAAGGATTAAAAAAAAAAAAAAAAAGAAAACCTACAACACAATGACAGCTGAGAGCTTCTGGCTTCAACACCGATGACTGACGGGGATAAAACTGTGCCAACCCACAGCAGCACACACACACACACACACACACACACACACACACACACACACACACACACACACACACACACACACACCCCCCCTCAAGCAACTGGGCTCTTCGGTAATACACCCTGGCTGCCTGGGACAATGCGTCCCGGGTCCGACCGGCACCGGCGGGACCGGGCGCTTTGTGGCTTCAAGCTGGTGAAGACAAAACAACTAAAGAAAGAAATGTAATAATAATTTATAATTCACATCCTCTTTACATAAACTATGGTCCTTCAAAGTTGTGCGACTTTTTGTCTCAGGCTAATTATACTTTGTTCTCTCGCTCTTTTTGTTTTAAACTACATGTTTCGTTTTTCCCACATCTATTCAGTCCTCTGTTGAATTTACCCTTTATCTTTGACACCCGAGCTTTACATTCTACATGTTGTGTACATATTTTTGTTTTGCGTCACTGACAGTCAGGCTATTTACTTTTTATATTGTTGGTCGTCAACATGTTCGCAGGTGCGGCAAGATTTTTCTGTCATTTTTTTTCCTCCTGCTTTGTTTCCTGGAGCCGATTCGGTGTCACGTTGTTGTTTTTTTGCCCTTAAAATCAAAATAAATAAGTCATACAAATAGTAAATAGTGGGTTAAAGTCTAACTGATAAATGAACTAATCGACCAGCTCTTTTTCCATCCTTGAATTGTTTGGCAGTTTCAGCTTGTGTGTGAATGTGCTTCAAATTAAAAGCATTTTTTTCTACCTCGTTTCATTAAAATAAAATTACATACATCATAAAAGATATATTATATATATAAAATGCAAGTTGATAGTTTCCTAAATTAGTTATTACTGTGCATGACTGCTTTTGCTTTTTTTTTTTCACATTTTCCGATTCAAAGTTTCCGGATTTCGGCCGATTTGTCGCCAATTCACTCACAAATCTACCGTCATAGATGTTGAATATTAAGAAAACAATCGCCGACAGTGTCATTTACAGAGAGCGGACCGAGGAGAACTAGCGTTCCTCCGGAGGACGCTGGCGTGCGGTGTGACAGCCTGTGATTAGCGTCGGGTAAGTGGTTCTTGTTCCTGTTATTCGGCTGATGTTGGTCCTGTTTCGTGCCAAGACATTAAAAAAAAAACAAACACGCCGGGCAAATATTTGGATCAGATAAAACAAAATTAGACTTTATTAAACCCTCTGGGGGAAAATAAGTCAATGTAGCAAGAAAATAACAGGAGTCACATCAAGTGTGTCTGTTTAAAAACTGTTGGGCAACTGTTATTCAACATTATTACTTATTCTGCTCTTGAGTTCCTATTAATTTTTACTGTGCGATTTTGATCAGAGGAGGTTTGAGTGGGGGGGGGGCTGCTGCTGAATGGCTACCACCTTCTGTCACGTCCCGCTGGCCTTCAGTTTTTCTGGACGCCACACAACAATGCACCATTCATCTTGGACGGCTTCCCAGCCCGTTTCCTTGATCCCCCGGTGACGGCGTGTCTGCGTTCGGGAGGATCTCATGGCATCGCGCCGTGTAGCCGGGACTTTAAAGGGCAGGTACGCGGACAATGGCCGCGGCAAACACACGCGCACACACACACACACAGCTAACTGCACGGAGCACCGGGACACGCTGGAACCAAAGAAGCCCCCCCTCCATCCGATTTGTTGTTATTGTAATATGCGAAATGTGATTTTCTTCTGGTTGAGCAAACATGAGTTCTTGCAGCAACAAAGACGCCAACCAACCGTTTTTTTGGTCTGGAGGTAATTTCTTGGAAATCGTTGCTTTCGTTGTGAGTCAATTAAGAGAGAAAAAAAAAGAAAGGACCCGGTGACTCATCACCAGGCTGCAGGTTTGGTTTGCTGATTTTGGTAAAATGAGGCTCAGGGAAGCGGCGGCACGAGACGGCAGCCACTTCAAGTACCAGAAAATAAAAGAGAAGCCGATTCACGCTTCTCTGTCTCATGCTTCCTCACCGAGTCGACGCCACCGTGTCGAGTTTCTTCGCCTTCCGTTTTCCACGTTGAACGTGGAAAAAAAGGATACGACGGAGGAGACTGTCCACAAGACGGCGGCGGGGAGAGAAATGCCAGAAATGCGACGCTACTATTGCGACCAATCACAGCTCTTGCTGTTGGCGTTAGTTAGATTTTTTGCTGCCTCAGGCGGCGAGGAAGTTTCGACGGCACGAAATCGGCCTCAGGTCAGACATCGAGACGAACCCGAACCATCACTGGTCTTTACTGCTGATTTTCGTTGTGTAAAAATATGGCGGCTTTCCTCCGCCTAACGTGAACACACACGTACACACTCATGCACGCAGGTCGCATGTGGAGAGGATCTAAACACGTCAAAACCTCGGACTCGCGAGGAGAAAAAACACCGGAAAGAAGAACGACTATTTTTTTTGTCCGTCCGATCGCGATTATCTCCAGG
Organism: Istiophorus platypterus; assembly: GCA_016859345.1. Classification (NCBI taxonomy): domain Eukaryota; kingdom Metazoa; phylum Chordata; class Actinopteri; order Istiophoriformes; family Istiophoridae; genus Istiophorus; species Istiophorus platypterus. The sequence continues at coordinate 2,209,147 of CM029124.1, forward strand.
GGGGCTGAGCCCGGGTCCGCCAACAATGGTGTTGTGGTTCGAGCCGTGTGCTGCCTTTGTGGGACACATGCTTGTTTGCCATCAGATGACAATGATATTATGACTTTGGGGAGGGGGGGGGCGTTGGGGGTGCACGCTGACAGATAATAGCACCTGGAGGGGGAAACGGGAGGAACCTGTCTCGTAACCTCAGATAATATTGAATCTGAGGGGAATTTTTGGAAACTGTTTTACATTGTGATTGCGAACACGGCCACAAAAACCCTGATGACAGACACCCCCCCCCGTGCAACCCCGTAACCATGGTAACATGCACTTGCATAAGCACACGGCTGCAGGGACTTCACCCTCGATCGATCGGGATCTGTGAGCTCGTGCTTCGGCACGGGCGGAGCTCTGAGCTAAATACTAACGTCCGCATGCTAACACGCTCATGGCGTGTCGGGGATCCATGAGCGTGTGCGACGACATATCGCGACAATCCATCCAACAGGCGTCGAGATGTTTCACTAGAAAAACCGCGAGCGCCAACCTCACACCGGGAGCCTGAGGGGAAAGTGGAGGGGTCGTCAGCCTCGGTGGGATTCCGGCCTTCGGGGACATGAAATAAATGAAAATGCAAAACTACCCGACATTTTCAAGACTTCCGGACACACCGCTAACAGGATGGACACTGGGGGGGGGCATAGTCAGGGATGACAAGATGAATTCACAGTGCAGATTCCCTGCTAAGTGCGTCTCATTTTACATCGTCTCTGTTCATTCTTTCTGGGAGGCTCGGTTAACATTTAGTTCCCTTAATCCCCGGAACTCTGCCATTTGCCCTGTGACGGGGACACGAGACTCAGCCGATAGGGCAGGAATCAAATGGGAAGCAGGAGCCTGGGTTAAGACCTGTGCCTCAACTCGAACGTGCAACAAAGCGAAATGTGCAGAAAGTGCGGCAGAAAAGATGCAGAGCCACAGTAATGTGATGACAGCACGAAATGATAATCTGTTATAGAGGGAAAAAACGTGCAGCAATTCCGGAGGCCCTGGCGGGCGCCGGGGGCCCAGGGCTGAAAGCGCCGCCGGCGGTCACCTGTAAATGACTCCGTGCCGGTGCAGGAACATCAGGGCCGACGTGACCTCGGCGGCGTAGAACCGGGAGCGCGCCTCGTCGAACTTCCTGGACCGCTGGATCTGGAACATCAGGTCACCTCCATTGACGTACTCCATCACGAAGAACAAGCGGTCCTGGGGGAAATAAGAACCGGGAGGGGAGGGGGTCACATTGGGAGCGATGTAGAGCCGCACAATTTCAAACCGTATGGATTAACTTCATAGGAGAACTCTTATGGATATAAAATCAGAAGCTCCAAATGATCTAATCAGGTTTGGCCTCTGATTGATCCTCATATATAAATGTCTCTGACATCTTATGCACCTGCTGACGTGTCTTTTCTGAACTTTGGTTGCGTAAAACACTATGAACACGTATGAGTTTGAGTCTTTATGATCCTGAAATTCTGAAAACCTTTGAAGAATATGATAACACATAATTCATTGAGTCCGTATCGCTACTGATGACTGAGGGTAACCGAACTCGAGAGTTCCTGGAGACTCGGGCAGAACGTAACAACACAATACTCTCTGGATTTCATGTCTCACAGAGTCCCCAATTGTCTCCGCTCACATAGGACTGCTTCCTGTAACACACACACACACACACACACACACACACACACACACACACACACACACACACACACACACACACTCTATACCGCGCCCTCCGGGCTCTATTCTCTTGGTACTGAAAAGGGTTCAGAGGAAAAAATGAACCTCTTCCTGAATTCCAGCTCACTTTCTTCATATAGGAAACCAGGAAGGGGGAGAGAGAGAGAGAGAGAGAGAGAGAGAGAGAGAGAGAGAGAGAGAGAAAGTCTGTGGCAGTGTATGTGTATGTGTGTGTCCAGGGGTGGGGGGGGGTGATATAAACAGCTCCGTATATAAGAGACCAGGAGTCGTCTCCCCCTGAGCCATTGTCTGAGTCTTCAGGGTTCAGGCTGTCGACAGTTCAGGTGACAAAACACTGTACATATATATACACACCAGCATGACACTCTCTCTCTCTCTATATATATATATATATATGTATATATATATATATATATATGTACATATCTACATATATATGTATATACATACATATGTATATATATATATACATATATACATATATATATATACATATATATATATATATATATATATATATATATATATATATATATATATATATATATATATGTATATATATACTGTGTGTGTATATAAAGTCAGTCAACCTGATGTTTTGGTTTTAATATCATTTTAGTTCCACGTAAACGGATCAGAGAAGGACAGTGATTGACAGGCCCAGAACGTGGCTATGTGTCTCATGCCTGTTAATTTACAGAGTTTACTTTCAGCATGAATGAATTAATGACTGAATGAATGTAATCCCCCAGGTGAGCTGAGAATAAAGAGGAAAACACGGGATTAATCTCAGTCTTCTCTATCTCTTCACTTTGTCCATTTACCTGCGTACTTCCTGTTCCCCTCTGCCCTTTGACCCCAAACCCTCATTTCATCCATGTTTATCCCCATTTTTTTCCACCATTCAGGCCTGTGCATACCGTCCTCCCTGTCTCTCCCCCATCTCTCCCTTCCCCTTCTCTAATCCCTGTGTCCTCGAGGGCCCGGAGCTACCGTCATTGAGGCCTTTAACCGCCGCCCAGCCGCGGTTCGGCCATCACCGTCGCCGGTGAACTTTCGTCTCCCTGATTTTCATCACGTTCCTCAGAACGCACTGAGGCGAATAATGTTCTCGGGAAACGTTTGGTTCCGCGACAGGACGTCAGGATAAAACTTGGCTTTCCTCACATTTCTGTTAGCAGAAATGTCCAATGAACAAAAATTTTCTTCCTGTCTTGCTTGTAACAGCGACAATAAGGATGGAAATGACTAACAAACAGAAAAACAGAAACCACAGGGTCCGTCTGATTGGCTGGCTCTTTGGTTGGGGGGGGGGGGGGTCAAAGCGATTTAAAACTTAAAACTATTAAATTACTGCGATTTAAAACTTCCGAGAGCTTGACAGGAATGGAGAACAGAGAAAAACCTGGGAATGTGACCCTGATGTGGTTCCATCTTCTGGAGACTCAGGCCAGTTAAGGGGGTCGAACAAAGCAGAAACCGAACTTTCTGTCGGACGGGAGAGCGACATCCGCGAAGACTATCCGAGACGATCCGGGGAATGGACGCGACGGAGGTAGAGCGACTCCGGAGAGCCGTCTCAGCGGGGACGCTGGCGAATGAACGGCAACCGCCGTGAGTGCAGGGAGTGTTTGAAGCAAATATTCCGATCAGTTACGGACATTTAAGCTCCTTATTTTTTTTTTTTGGCTCTCGTCTGCAATTGACTTTCTTTGCCACCGAGCAGTTTTTGCAAACTTCCTGGGCGCCGCTCGGGATCCGCAGGTCTGACCTTTGGTGTCGGTGGCTTTTACGCGAGTTAAAAACACGGGGGGCCGCGGTTTTCGATCAGGCTTTAATTACCAGGTGAAATACGAGTTGCTCACCGTCGGACTGTTCGTCCACAGGAAGTGACGCCGAACGAATATCTGAGGTGATTATCTGAGGTCGTTTTTAGCAGCGTCGACCTTTAAGTGGCCACTTCCCTGTCGGTTTCTCGCACTCATCCCGCTCGCCTCAGGCGGAGTTCGACCCGATTTTGGTCCTAAGTGAATCCAGCTGCTTGCCCACGACGGTGCCTGGCATCAGTTGAAACGGGGCCTTGAAGCGGGTCTTATGTAAGTCGCCGGCGGTCCACCTCAGCTGGACTCCACCCCTCCCCCTCTCCTCCTGAAAGCGTCCTTAAACAGGAAGTCAAAATAGTTTGTTTAAATGTACCCAGAGTCCCGGCTGGTCCCACCCAATCAAACATGAATAAACATTTCCTGAGTGTAATTACAAATGTACAGATACTGGCTTCCCGCTGCTGACACACACAAACACACACACACACACACACGCGTTCCACATTCTATAGGCACACACCAAGATGATCGCAACCTAACACAGACAATAATGTCTTGATTGTTATCTTACCATTGTGTGGATGTATGAGTGTGTGTGTGTGTGTGTGTCTACACATGTGACCTCCCTATGCCACCCTGCTGTAATGTATGTAAAACAAGTCCCAACTTGCATCTTACATAAACACGAAACCCATTAACTCAGATTTTTTTGTTCTTTCTTCGCTGTTGGACACACACACACAGACACACACACACACACGCACATATAGTTTCATACTTTGAGATCAATTCAATAATGAAAAAAAACAAAAAAAGAAATAGAGGAAAGAAGGAAGGAGGGAGAAAAAGAGGAAAAAATAAAAAGAAAGTAAGAAAAGAAAGTAAAAAGAGAGAAAGTAAGTAATAATGGAGAGGAAATTGAAGAAGGAAAGAAAGAGGGAAAACAAGGAAAGAGGGAACGATACTAGGAGATAAGGAAACTGATACGAAAGGAAAATGGATGAAAGAGCAATAAGGAAATTAGTGACAACTGAATAAAAAAGAGGCGAAAAGAAAAGAGAGGAAGGGAAGTAAAGGAGGAAACAAGGAAGGACAGGGAGAGGAAGGACAGGGAGAGGACAGGGAGGAAAAAGAGACAAGAAATAAAAAAAGAAAGATAGAAGAAAAAGAAAGAAGAGAAAGAAAGAAAAAGAAAGAAAGAAAAACAGAAGGAAAAGAAAAAAGAAAGAAAAAAGAAAGCAAGCAAGAGAAGGAAAGAAAGAAGGAAGGAAGGAAAGGAAAGGAGGAAACAAGGAAGGACAGAGAGAGGACAGGGAGGAAAAAGACGAGAAATAAAACAGAAAGATAGAAGAAAAAGAAAGAAGAGAAAGAAAGAAAAACAGAAGGAAAAGAAAAAAGAAAGCAAGCAAGAGAGAAAGAATGAAGGAAAGAAAGGAAAGGAGGAAACAAGGAAGGACAGAGAGAGGACAGGGAGGAAAAAGACGAGAAATAAAACAGAAAGGTAGAAGAAAAAGAAAGAAGAGAAAGAAAGAAAAACAGAAGGAAAAGAAAAAAGAAAGCAAGCAAGAGAGAAAGAAGGAAGGAAAGAAAGGAAAGGAGGAAACAAGGAAGGACAGAGAGAGGACAGGGAGGAAAAAGAGACGAGTAATAAAAAGGAAAATGAGAAAACAATATTTGTGGTATGAACCAAAATCTACCGACTAAATATACACAGTTGTCTAAAGACGTGCTTCATGCTACAGACCTGTTTGTTTTTTAAATTCTTTTAAATGACATATCTACACATTTAATGCTCTTCAGTCTCCTTTATAATCGGATCGGATTAAACGGAGCCTCAAAAGTTCCCTCCACAACCTTCCACGTCCTGGGAACGCTCGATGGCGTCGGCGTTTGGGTCCAGGTGTCGCCGACCGGACCTCCCTCGCCTCAGGGGCCCGGGCAGGAACCCATGGCTCAAACGCACTCGTCGGAGCCGGAACAAACAAAAACAAAACAAAAACACAACAAAGAACACAGCGTGAGGCGGTTTGAACTTTTGTCCGCGTACGAAAAAACAAAAAATTGAAATTGCTGCTCTATTTTCCTCGGAACATTATGAGCCATTACCGCTTGGCTGCTAGTCATTACCACACAGAGCCGACCCGGTAAAAAAAATAAAAAAAAGATGCAGTGATTTCACCTGACGGGGCCCGAGGCTGAGGCCCGAGGCCCGGGGCCCGGGGCCCGAGGCCCGGGGCCCGGGGCCCGGATTCAGATCCTCCAGATCTGCCGGATTAGTGTTTTTTTTCTCTGTAAACGTGACAACGGTCAAGAGCTTAATGAATCATCTCAGGCTCTTTTGTGTCTTTTCGGTGGACTGTGCCTTTAAGGCTGGTTTTTCTTTTCCTCACGAGTGATGGCAGCAGGAAATGATTGTAATTGGAGGACCGAGTGTATCTGTGTGTGTGTGTGTGTGTGTGTGTGTGTGGCCCTGGAACCGGATCAGGAATGTTCTGCCTGTAAACGACTCCCACGGCTGAATCGGGCTCTTGTGGTGGCGCCGGGTAGAAAGCAGGGCGCAGGGAGAGAACGGCACCCAGGATGCGCGGATTCTGGGCCAACCCGACCGGGAACAGTGGGTTCTGGGTCAACCTGTCCAGGACCTGGGCCTGGGCCAACCCGACCAGGATGAGTGGGTTCTGGGCCGACCCAGTCCCGACTGGGGACTGGACCGACTGGGACCTGGGCCGACTGAACCGGGCGGCATGGATTCTGGGCCGACCCGATCGGGCGGGTTCTGGGCTGACTCGACAGTGACGAGAGGGTTCTTGGCCGACCCGACCGACCGAGGCGGGTTCTGCGCTGACCTGACCGGGAGGAGTGGGTTCTGGGCCGACCTGACCGGGTTCTGAGCTGACCCGACCAGGTTCTAGGCCGACCCGACCGAGTTCTGAGTTGACCCGACCGGGCGGGGTGGGTTCTGGGCCGACCTGACCTGGATGAGTGGGTTCTGGGCTGACCCGACCAGGACGAGTGGGTTCTGGGCCGACCCAGTCCGGAGTGGGGACTGGGGACTGGGGACTGGGACCTAGGCCGACCCAACCGGCCAGTGGGTTCTGGGCTGACCCTATCGGGCGGGTTCTGGGCTGACCTGACCGGGACGAGTGGGTTCTGGGCCGACCCGACCGGGACCTGGGCCAACCCGACCGGGAGGGTTGGGTTCTGGGCCGACCTGGCCGGGACGAGTGGGACCTGGGCCGACCCGACCGGGACCGGTTGGTTCTGGGCTGACCTGACCGGGAAGAGTGGGTTCTGGGCCGACCCGACCGGGACCTGGGCCGACCCGACCGGGACCCGGGCTGACCCGACCCGAACGGGATGGGTGGGTTCTGGGCCGACCCGACCAGGACCCGGGCCGACCGACCCCCGGGACCGGCGACCCGAGACCCGACGGGACGGGGGGGGGGGGGTGGACACCCGACCGGGCGGTTCTGGGCCGACCCGACCGGGACCGGGCCGACCCGACGGGGGACCGGGCTGACCCCGACGGGTTCTGGGCCGACCCGACCAGGACCTGGGCCGACCTGACCGGAACACTGGACTGGAGCGACTGCTTGGATGCCGTCTCCTTCCAAGGAGGAGAAACTGAATCTCTCTTTATCTTGGTTCCGTGAAACAAAAAAACAAACAAAAAAGCCCAAAAGCAAAACGCTGGATTTTCATTGGTTAAATAAAACCACCAAATACAAATACATGACTGAAGGGTATATAATGGGGGGCGGAGCCTTTTATCATCTTTTGTCTCATCTTTGATTTCACGTTTATTGAGTTTTGTATCATGGTCCTTTTCTTTTTTTAGGTGATTTTTTAAGGAGAAACGTACTCGAGCGAGGTTTTAACCTTTAACCTCGTGAAACCCACCAAAGTTCACTTAGGTGTGTGACATGTCCCTTTCGCTTCGGCCCAAAACAAACCGCGGCGTCGCCTGTTTGGTCGGCGCCCGACGGCCGAGTCCTGTTCACCCTCTGGACAAGGGACCTCATTTGGCTGGCTGGTTGGGCGGTGGATGGCGGCGGGGGGGGGGGGGGGTGCTGGCAGCGACCCCGGGCTCCCTCACTCTGACCTCAGTCTGACTCTTAACGTGACTCCTTCAATAACCCTCAAACGGCCCTTTGATGAAACGAAGAACGGGAATGAAGAAAAAAAGAGAATACAAGAACACACACACACACACACACACACACACACACGCGAAATTGTGCTGGTGAGCAGAGTTGACATCTGAAGAGACATATGCTGGTCATTAGTGAGGCTGAGACCAAAAGCACTAAACTCAGAGAAGAAAAGAAAAGGACCACAGTCGATGCCAAGGAGTTTCTTTTTTCTTCTTCAATTCTTTTGATGTCAGTCTTATAAAGATGAGACAGTAGCTCAGAGAGGTCTGGATATATATCATATATATATATATTTTTTTTTTTCCAATCTGTAAATAATAAGATTCTCTCCATCGTCTGAGACGGCTGCAAAACCACAGAAAAAGGAGAAGAAGGTGTGATTTCACCTGGAGAGAGAAGAAGTTGGGTTAAATAAACTGAGCTGAAAACATGAAACTTTTCTGGGGCTTCATTGCCGTCGGTTGCTAAGTGTAACTGGGACTAGAACCCTTCCCTTTCCTAGGTCGCCATCTGTCGGTGTCGGCGGCCAAACCCCGACGCAGGTGAGGCGGCCGCTCGCCAACGCTGTCCACCTCGACCAACGTCCGGAGCCTGAACGCACCTCGAGTCCGAGCCTCGGCGTCCAGTGTCCACGCGGTGCGGACAGAGGCGTCACCGACCCGGGGCCAGTTTCACAACACATTGGTCGCCGTGGAGATTTATCCTGTGCAGCTAGATCCTGGTCTGGACCAGGTTAATAGTCGGGCTCAGTTGAATGCGTAAGTAGCCTAAAACTACAAATACACTAACCTGAATCTGTCATTTTCTAACATTTAAGGTTGCACCAACACTTTGCTGGAAAGGTTGAAGTCAGCGTTCGGCTTCTCAGGAAACATCTGTATGAGTTTCTGTTCATACAAAACAAACATGGCTGGGAAATCGAGGATTTGGCTGCAAATTAAAGTGAAATACGCGGTCCGACAGCGCGCGTCTTCTCCGTTCCAGCGTCCGCCGGTCTGTCATTGACACGCGGCGTCTTCAGAAGGAAGCAGCGGATGACGTAGAAAGCCGGGACGAACCGAGTCAGCTAAGTCAAGCCCCCCCCCATTATCTGGGATTTCCTAATTCCACTTTGGTGAAACAGGCCCCTGGATGTTCCAAGCTTAGAGGGTAATGGCTGCCAGATGACCTGGTAGAAAGCCTCGCTCTTAGAATGATATACAGGAGGTTTACTTACACATAACTTACATACACTCTGGTTTTAATAGAGGGGACATAAACTGAGAATGATAATTAAATTTAGAAAAAAATAACAGGTCATCCATTCTTATTCCTTTAAGAATATCCAGATTCCTCTGCTCTGCGTGTTGTGTGGATTATTTCCAGCTCCGGAGCAGGTTCATTATCATTCATTCCAAAGGCCTGGATGAATGTGGGGGATGAAGTGTGGAAGGCAACGAGAGGAGACGGTTGGCGGCGTCACGGACGGAGACGGAGAACGGCTCCATGAGTTTGTGGAAAATGGATTAAAACATCATATTAATCTTATAATCCGTACCTGTATAATTTAGGAGTAAAATGTGAAGCATCCTGTGGAAGAGCTTTACCAGTTATAAAGATCTATCAGATGAAAAAGATAATTCTGTGTAACCGCTTCATCAAATCAGAAAATCTCACCCCCCCCGTGAGCCGGATCAGCCCTGTTGGCCTGTGTGGGCTTTAAACTTTTCCTCATGTAAACCTGTAAAACCCCATGATGAGAATCGCACAGTTAAAGCAGTTTTGTCCTTAACAACCTGGACCCCGTGTGTCTGTTCACAGCTTATTGATCTCAAGCTGATTGTTAATGTGCAGACAGGAGGGCGGCGTCTTTCTTGTGCGTCTGAAAATGTCGAACTACTCCTTTAACGACTGAAGTGTCTATTTAGCTTTTCTTGCTCATCTCCTCCTCCTCTTCCTTGTGCACCTCCACATGAAGCACCCTGCCGCCTGCCGCTAACAGCTGGCTCTCCACCTCTGCTTTCACTCATCTGTCACATCTGTACGACACCCCCCCCCCCCCCGAGCATCGTGTCTCTATCTGCCCCTCCATCTTGTTTTCCCTCTGTCCGTCATCAGAGGAGAACAAAGGTTCATTAATGTACCTTTGCCGGTTTCTGGCTGACTCTGCTGCCTCTGATCTTCGTCCATTACGGCTGATTAAAACACCCCCCACCACCACTACCACCCCCCCTCGCTGTAATCTGTCCTGTTCCTTACCTCAGTCTTTTTTTTTCACCCTCTTCTTCTCTTCGTCTTATCATCTTTCTTTCACTTTGCTCAAACCTACCAGCCGCCTTATTATCGCAAATATTGACAATCCGCAGTCCAAGACCAGCGTTCCCTGTTTTTCCTAATCCTCTCATCATCCTCTCGCACCCCCCCCATTTCCTCATTCACTCCTCCACTGCCCTAGTGGAGAAGTGCAGAGCGAGGCCCGGCGCTACTGTTGTATAATGTTATTTACATTTCTCGGCAGTAATTAGGCCGATAGGGGAACATGGCTGCGATCCCACAGTTGATTAAGAGGAACGGGAGCGAGGAGGTGGGGGGGGTAAGGAAGGGGCGGGGGGAGGTAGGGAAGGGGGGGTGGGCGTAGGTAGGACATAGGTCACACAAAGTACAAAAACCTGGTTTTTTTAAACATTGTGATGTCACAGTGCTCCAATAGCTCAAAAAAATTAAATAATAATAGTAAATAAAGTAAAAAAAGAAACAAAAAATGAAAACAAACACAAGGGACATTTGTTGTAAATAAACAACAGATAAACAATGACTGAGAAAACAAGGGAAAAGCGGAGAATCTGCAGAATAAACTGCGACGGCTTACGTGCAAAACCTCGCTAGAATTTCAGTTTTTAAAGATGTTTTGAAGAAAAATGTTTTAGAAGCAAACACACACACACAAACAAACAATGTGTGACATAACCTCCCATCTATTCATCAGCCAAGGCCTGTGTGTACTTGCTGAGGTTCTCTCTGATCCAGGAGACAACGTGTCCCGACGCAGATTCTGCGCCGGAGGAGGCGGCAGGTACAGTACACGACCCACTGAATGGGTCTCACATGAAATGAAGGGGGAGGGCTGAAGCAATGTGTTAGAAAAAGAAGGGAGATGATGGATGGAACCATGAAATGCGTGTCAGAGCTTCACAGGATAGAATATGGTGGTTTACAACTAGACCAGGGTGGGGGGGGGGGGCAAATGAGACGAAAGATTGGATTGTGAAGAATCCAAAGTCCGACTGGAGAGAAACCGATGCAGAAGAAAAAGAGAAGCAGCCTGATAAAGTTCTGCATCATTCACCGTTCACACGGTTGTTTCCTTTTTTTCTATAAAAATCTACATTTAATTTATTCGAAATTCCTGGCTGACGACATGACGCAGGAGGATCAGGAGGGGCTGCCGCGAGACGGCGGTGGCAACGAGTCCGTAAACAAACGGGGCGATCGGCGGGGAACCGTTCAATAAATACGATTCAGATTCTGTCGCTAGTAGATATAATACAGATCCGGACAATAGGTTTGGAGACGTCCCCTTGGGCTCCGATGTTTTCTGATGTTTTCTATAGAAATTAACTGGCAATAATTCATCCGCTATGTGGGCCTGAGGCTTGATGGAGTTTCGGTCGGTGGTGCGTTCGCTGCCCCCTGGTTAACATGGGCGACGAGCTGAGGTGGGAGCTTTTCCTCGAGGCCGTTTGTTCTCTTTAAAGAGCGTCTGAATTAAGCCTGAAATTTTGTGTTTGTCTGTGTGTGTGTGTTTGTCTTTGTGTATGTGTATGATTGTACCTTTTTATGATTACATGCACTATATGGAATGTATACGTGAGCCTGTTTATTGTGATCAAGAGCATTAAACGGGTGTGGGTGGGGTGGTGGTGGGGGTGATGAGGGCGGGGTCACGCAGCATATGGAATACACATCATGTCCCTGATAAAGATCAAAGCAGTTATATAAGAGCCACAATCCCTTTGTTTTGTCCAAGAACAGAATCACAGACTGCCTCTGTGATTGTGTGTGTGTGTGTGTGTGTGAGAGAGAGAGACAGGATGATGGAGAGAAATAAGAAAAACAAAAGAGTTTAAAAAATTATGAAGTTAGAAGGAAAAAAGGAACAAGAAGATTAAAATGTCTGAGAACATGGTCTCACTGCCTCTCTCAGTCACAGTCTCTCTCTCTCTCTCTCTCTCTCTCTACCATCCGTCCACCCCCCCCATCCGTCCGTCCACCCTGCACATGTTTGTGTTTACTCTGGAGGGAAAATAACAGGAATAAATAAATGGAACAGGAGACGCCATCGTTAGGCCTGAGCCTTCCAGAGCATTATGAGAAAATAAACAGAAGACTCAAAAAAAAAAAGTCCTGTTCAGCAACGGTTGGCTCCTCCTGCTCCTGCTCCTCCTCCTCCTCCTCCTCATCACCACCATGCCTTCTACGCCGCAGAAAAACAAAAACACACACGTCGACCTTTGCGTGAATTTTTTTCTCAGGGGGAGTCACCAATCAAAACAATTCCTCAGTTCTCACCAAAGATCTATATATACAAAAAAAGTTTCTGCGTCTGCGACCGACAGCGGCGATGGAAGATTCCTTCAAGAGGAATCAGGGATTAAAAATCTCAAACCTTGTTAATTTGCAGGGGAAACTGCTAATTCAGTTCCTTTGCATTTCAAAATAAAAACTTAGATCAGGCATCCAAACTAAAACAGCAGCCCCCCCCCCCCCAAAAGGAACCATTATACCAGTTTTACAACCCTTTTTTTTAGGGGGGGGGGGGCACGGGCCTGATGCGCTGGAAGCCCTTTTTAAATTCTTTATGTGAAGGTTCAAAAACTCTAAACTTCTGGGCCGATGAGGAAACCGCCACCTGCGCCGCTGCCTCCTCCCCCAACGTCGGGCTCAGGTTGATCTGAAAGGACTCCACGCGTGACCCCTGTCGCTTTCGGCGAATCGTCAGACTGGAAGAAGTGCGCACGCATGCACGCATGAACACACACACACACACACACACACCCCTACACGAGCACATGTACGCGGCCCGTGACATTTCCTGGCAGGAACAGTTATGCAACACGCGACAGACAAAACACGCAGCCGGTCTGATGGGGCTGTCGCGCTCTCGCGGCGTCCTACGCCCACGGGCGCCCGTTCGTGACGTCCGTCTGTCATCGTCCACTCGCCATGGACGGACTGATTGTTTTTTTTGGGGGGGGGCAGAGTGTGAAGTAGACTGAAGGCCGATGGTTTTCCTGCCACAGCAGAGACGTCTGAGAACACGGAACAGTTCTTTTATTGCGTTTCTCCTCTAGTTAACGTTATCACATCTTCTAGTTCTGTTGTTTTTTTTTTTTTTTACGTTGCTTGAATTAAGTCTGAATTTATCTTGTGTTTTAAATGACCAAAGGCTTAAAGCACCTGTTCAGAGAGCACAAACGTTCTCATTTAATCCAAGAGCTGGTTTTTAAAGCCCCCCCCCCACACACACACACACGCACAAACACACACAAATGTCTGCAGCTCATGGCCTTTAGCAGATGCATCAACTGAGGCCATTTCCACCAAAGAGGGACTTTTCTTTCACAGTTTGTGTCATTTGAAGGTATTTTTCAGTGAATATTTCATGAAAACAAAGCAAAAAAAATGTGAAGACTAAGAAAAAGAAGAGAAGTTTGTGTGACAGAGAGATATTTCTGTCTCTATCCCTTAAATAATCTGGCGACGGATCAGATTTATCACCTGACTCGACCCAAAGCTGTGCAACCACAGTTTTAATATAAAATTATGGTTAACGTGAACCTTTCCGAAGGTTCGGTTTAACGTTTACCCTAAATGCCTTCGTTGTTGCTTGAAAAACACGAACTAATCCCTTTATGTAATTTCTAAATTCCTCAGAAGCGCAGGGACAAGTGCTGCTAATTTCTGGCTTTAAAAAACTTAAACCAAAAAAATCTGGGTTGGAAGTCTTTAAAGAAAAGAGCTGTAAAAGGAAGAGTTGGAGAACAATCAGCAGTTTAAATCTGTTATTCGCCTCGTGTTTGAACTAGAGGGCGAAAAAGGAAACGTGTCCTTCCACATGCTGAACCTCTTAACATCAGCTGAAAGGTTTATTTCTAGTGTGATGCTCATTATCTTTTAATTTCCGGATCATTTCAGTCTTTATTTTGCCTCTTTTTCCTCATAAACATATTTTGAGGCATCACTGATAAGCTTCTAAAAAGCCTCCTGGGTCCTTCGCTCTCCTGCCAGATCTCATTCTCTAAATGTGGACGATGCAGATTCCCATGTGGCCTTATGCTGCCCCCTGGAGGTGCAAAGCATGTCTGCATAAGTGTGTTTTGCATGACTTTGTGTGTGATGGTGTGTGTGTGTGTGTGTGTGTGTGTGTGTGTGTGTGTGTGTGTGTGTGTGTGTGTGTGTGGGGGGGGGGGGTCCCACCTTGGTCTGGAAGCAGCAGAAGAGCTGCGTCAGGTAGGGGTGCTTCCTGGCCAGGGCCAGGATCCGTTTCTCGGTCAGGGTGCAGTCCACGTCGTCGTCCTGCAGGATCACGTCCTTCTTCAGCACTTTGACGGCGTAGACCTCGTCGCTGCCTTTCAGCTCGGCCAGCATCACCTGGTCACGGGACGCGGGACGGTCACAACGCCGTTAAAATACAACAAAAACAAACAAAAACAAACGTGGAAACTTTCCACAAAGCTCATTCCCTCCTTCCCCAATTTCTTCCTTTCCTCCTTCTATGTCCCTCACTTGATCCATTTGTTTCTCTTTTTCTACTCAACACAACATTTAAAAAAAAAAGGGTAAGAAGGAAGAAAAAAAACAAAACAAAAAAAATGCAATCGTATGAGAAAAAAGAGCTGGAAAGGAAAGAAGAGAACAAAGGTTAAAGGTCACAGCCTCACCTTCCCGAAGCTTCCTTTCCCCAGAACTTTGATGAACACGAAGTCGTGCAGGTTCATCCTCTTGGCCTCCGGAGCGCTGTGACCCTTGACCTCTCCGTTCTCCCGCCTCCCTTCTGCCTCCGGCTCAACGCCGCCCCTGCCGCCTCCCCCGGCCGTGCATCCGTGGCCGTCTCCTGTCACCGTGGCGACGGAGGAGGGCGAGGGCAGGGGGTGGGACCCGCTCTCCTCTGCGCGGTGGTCGAACGACAGAGCCTTCCGGATGTTCTCCAGCTCCTTTCCCTCTGGACAAAAAAAACACAAAACCAAAAACCAGCTGAGATGAGAGCGACGTGTTGCGGTTTCATGAAGTTTCCGTGCGATGGCTGGGATTTTCTTTTTTTTAACGTACCCTGGTCGCATGGGGAGGTGGGGGCCGACTTGGAGCGGTCGTCTTCGGCCTGGGGCGTCCCTGATAACTGCTGCTGGGGGTCCTGGCCCTGAGGAAGCTGCCCACAGACAACACGCCATCGTCATCATCCTCATCGCGAGTTTACCGTCAACTCGGTCACCTTCATCACTATCCTCGTACTCCTCCTCATCCCTGCGTCTCTGCTCTATTATCAACCCTCCTGACTTTATTCTGATGTAGACTTTTATGGTCAGCGTCAAGATAATAAACAACCAGACTCAAGGTTGTCATGGTTACGGTTGTTTGCCTCCACCCACCAGTCAGGTTGCAGTTTTTGTCAGTTTTTTTTTTAGGTAAAAGGGACTTTCATCATAATTAGTCTATGAATTCTTCAGTTATGTAGTTATTTTTCAGTTATTCTTTTATGTCAACGAGGTCGCGGTGACCTTGACCTTTGACCTCTGGCCACCAAATCCCCAATCGGCGCGCCCGAGCCCGAGTGGACGCTCTTATCAAACGCAAAGGACCTCCCCTCGGGGCGTTGCTGAGGTACCGTATCCACGGGAATGAGTGTACCGGTCACGGTGACCTCTGACCTCTGATCGCCAAAATCTAACCACCTCATTTTGTCTGGGTTTGAAATGAAAGGTCGTGACTTCAGGGAGAAATGCGAGGAGATGTGTTTGTGGAGCGTCGCTTTAAATGTGGATTTGGTTGTTCACGATGTTTTACATCTATTTAAAAGCTAAAACAGATTATAACCTTCACTTCCACCATATTTGTTCGTTTGTTTGTTTTTAGGCTGAGGGTGCGCCACCTTTTTCCGTCTCTGGGTGCTGTTGAGGATCTTGTCCGGCGTGACCCCGAGGTCGGAGAGGACCTTGGCAATGCCCCTGGCGTCCACACCGCAGTTGGGGGCCACATTGCTCTCACAGCGCCGGTGCACGTTCACCTTACACACTGGGACACACATACACACAGGAAAAGAGAGAGGTTCATACAAATGAAAAAATAAAAGCACATTTTTCTTCTTTCCTCCTTTTTGTGGAGACCAAGTGAAGCAAGGGTAAAGACTCTGCAGCATTTTGTCCCCGTTTGACCCCCGTGGCCCGTGGTCGTGAAGGTGAGGACCTTGAAGTTGTGGATGCTGAACTTGTGCGGCACGTTGACGCTGAACCTCTGGGATCCGACCGGCTGCGAGGGACGGAAAAAGAAAAGGGACAGTGAGACAGGTCAGGTCCGATTTCATCAGGGGAAAAAAAATGTGTGTGTGCGTGTAATAAAAACGTGTAAATAAAATCAGCCTGTGGCCACAGATCAGTACCTCCCCCACCGTGTCCTCCTGCTTCTTCATCCCCGCACACTTGGTAATGATCAGCTCATGGCAGCGCTTGTGCACCACACAGGTACACACTGTGGACACACACACACACACACACACACACGGACACACACGGACAGAAGAAACACATTAACGTGGTCGTTTTTATGAGCTCTGAACGCCTCCCGTTGGTTATGTATCATTTCAGTCTGGACTGCAGGAACGTAAACAAGGCAACAAGCCGTAAAAAACAAAACAACAAAAAACAAAAAACCAAAGAAACGCCGTCCTACCTTGACACTGGTAGCCCTGCTTTCCCAAGACGCCCCTGCAGGCGGGAGAAAAAGGCGTGAGAGGGGATTAGACGGCAAATGTGTTTCTTTTATGGCTGAAGTCTGGCAGCGGTGAAGTCATTCATGACCCGAGGAGCAGCTCTTTTTTCCCTCTAATTCGATGGTTTTCAGTCTCTCTCTTTTTCTTTTTAGCTAATTTTAAAAACACCAGCTACAAAAGCCCTGAGAGTCAAGGTTTTACTTAAAAATCGAATGCGTTTTACTTTGAAAAGGTGCCCCCCCCCAATAAATACCAGTCGACCGACACTAAAATAAAAAATACAGCTACAAGCACCATGTCCTCTGGTGTGGTGCAATGTTTTGGTTTCACCTCAGGACACCCCCCAACCCCCACCTCCACACGGTTTCCTGTGTGAGTGACGCTAACGCTGTTTGTCAGGTAGGATACAAACACAGCTGGCCCTGGTTTACCCCCCCTGCACTTTACTGTATCTCAGGTTTGTGGCTGCGACACAGGGTGGGGGGGGTGTGAGGCAGGAAATCTCTCAGTAAGTAAAAAGCGCTGGCGCCGGAGGACGGAGGAAACGGGCTTGGCCGCTCTGCCGGTGAATCTTAACCAACCCACTTATTCAGACTTATTTCTCCCAGACACTGAGTTTTCCTCAGCTTCATCCTCCCGGAGTCTTCAGACATCCGGTTACGTTTCCCTGCTAAACCCGATGTGTGACACCAGATTTTATGTTCACGTTGTGTTTTAGAAGGCCGGCGCCTGAAAACCCACTTATTGCGAGTCTGTGTGTGTTTTGAATTTTTTGTTTCAAAAGGTAACTTTCCTTCCGTCTTTCTCTTCATACTGGAGATGAAATGGTTGGTCACAACTGGGCCTCAAGTTAAGATTAATTAACTAACTACTTTCTACCAAGAACCTTTACAGTGAATCTGGTGTAATTCTACAAAGAAGTGTGTGTGTGCGTGCGGCTGTATGTGTGTTTGCGTGCAGCTGTGTGTGTGTGTGTGTGTGTGTGAGTGTGTGTGTGTTGACATTTGTGCATGTGGTTGTGTGTGTGGCTGTATGTGCGTGTGGCTGTATAAGTGTGTAGCTATGAGTGCGTGTGTGTGTGTGTGTGCGTGTGTGTTTATGTGTGTCTGTGTGTACGGCTTTATGTGTGTGTGCAAGTGAGTGAGTGTGTGTGTTTATGTCTGTGCGTGTGGCTATGTGTGTGTGTTTATGTCCGTGTGGCTGTATGTGTGTGTGTGTGTGAGAGTGTGTGTGTGTATGTGTGTACGGGCGTGCGTGTGCGCTCACCAGATGAAGTCCCTGCAGTGGGAGCAGTACGTGGGCTGCCTCAGGTACGTGGCCATGAACTTGTGTCCGTTGACCTGGTGGACGCGCCGGCGGACGGCGCCCTGGCGCTTCCGGGGACGCATCCGCTGCCGGAACACGCGCTCCTCATTCTCGGCGGCGTCCGTCTCAACTGCGACTACAAAAACAATCACATGATCTTATGCACGAGAGGATGCGACTGAAAAGTGCGAAGGTTGTCGCAGACCTTCGCAGCGTTGCAGGAAACAGCATGAAAATCCCGATGTTTTTTTCATCCAAAAAAATATGGGACCTCGGGCACGTGCACAAGCTGCACTTGCACAGCGTGACCACTAGATGGCGCCGGTGCTGCGTGGCAGGCGGCGAGCGGCAAGGAGCCTCGGCAATGAATTTAAAAACTCTGCCACTTCCGTCTCTCCTGCTCTTTTTTCTGCCTCTCATTTAAATCACGAGGGGGGGGGGGTCCCCGTGGGACCACAGAGGGTTTCAGTTACCATCTAACACTGTGTTAATTACACACACAGACACACACACTGCCTGTGGTGAGGGGGGGGGGTGCCTCGCAGTAAATCAGGAAGCGCGACCTGGATCTGGAGACGTGTGGACGAACGGACCCAAACCCTTCTCGTCCAAGATGTCGTCCTAACCCCCCCATTAATTTCTTAGCCCCGCGACTGGTCTGCTCAGCCTCCAGGACTTGCATTCCTTCCTCCCTGTCCTGGTCTGCCCGTCCTCACTTTACGCCATCGCCATAACCATCACCATCACCTAGCAACTAATGATGGCTGCCTAGCAACAGTGCTAGACTCAGTTTTTTCCACTGTGGGTTCAAGGTTGGGTGGTGGTGGTGGTTGGGAGGGGTCTGTCTGTCTGTGGTAGATGTCCTGCTCTTCTGTTGATGTCCTCATCTCTCCCCCCAAAAATATAAAGGTAAAGCAAAGAGCTTCTAACGTTGTCGCTGAGGAACCTTGACCTTCACTAGAACCTGGTCCTAGGTCTCGAGCCCGGCTGGAGACCTGCAGGCTGTAAGGTTCTGTAGCGCTGAAGCGATGGAAACTTCAGTGGAAACAGCCACACGCCAGCGGGGACGTTACGTTTAACATCCCCTTTTACTCACGGTAATATCTGACATTTTACTGTGAAATTAACAATTTAGCTCATTTTTTTAAATAAAGTCTTCAGATGCTAATTTTATAAAAAAAAAATAAAAAATTAAATTAAATCTTGTGGGCTGCTGGGAGAACGTGAAGCCCGAGGATTTCGTTGCCAGCGATGGCTGCTACGCCTGTGACGGGTGGTGCATTCGAGGCTGGAAGACCTTGAGCCTTGAGCCTCAAAACCCTGAACCCTTTCGGGGAGTAAAACGTCTCCCAGCCGACGACAACGGAGCAAAAATGCAACATGTAAATAATAGTGCACCTGCTTTTAGCGACGGGCGGCAGCTTATCATCCTTTCCTGGTGACAACAAGGGCTTTGTGTGTGTGTGTGTGTGTGTGTGCGTGTGAAAGCTAATAGGTTGATTGCAGCTCTCAGGCCTGGCAGTTCATCCATGTGTTCCCTCGCTATGTAAACACATTTAAGTAATGACTGCAATTTCAGCCGCGTGAACACGCACACACACACACACTCACACACAGAGCAATAAATAAATGTATTGTGTGTCACTGCAGAAGGAGAAAAACAGCAGAGAAACACAGAAAGGAACAGAAACATAATTAAATACATTTATTATAGAGAAAATGAAAACGGATATTTCCTGTAGAAAGTCGTTGTCCTAATGACTCTCTCTCTCCTCTCTCTCTCTCTCCTCTCTCTTTTTTTTTTGATGTCCATGGTCCTCCCCACTTTTCCACTTTACTTATCAATAATTCCCCCCCCCCCCCCCCGCCCCCGCCCCGCCATGCCGCCACCGCCGATATCTCGACCTCCGGTTAACTCCCTCTCTGTCTTTCTCTGCTTCCATTCTGTCATGTCTCTCCAGCACGTAATGCGGCGCAGGCACACACATGCACACACACACACACACACACGTCGGTAAAAGTTCGGTCCGGCGGTGGAGGGACGATGCCGACAAATAGGTGGGAAAGTCGCTGAGGCCCGGCGGCAGATTTATCGTCCCTGTTCTGGTCCGGACTCCGGTTCTTAGGAGTAATAAATAAATAACGTCTCTGGGACAATCCGGAGCCAAAAGGCACAAAACGAGTCCAGATGCGATCGCCGGCGTCCTCGCCGTTGTTTCCATCAAACTCTGGTTCGCTTTCTTCAGCAGGAGAGAAAAGAAAAAAGCCCTGAATCCTTTTAACTGACACATTATTACACAACGGTCATTCATCAGAAACGACGAGGGATTAATGTGACTGGAAAAAAGGAGGTAGCGCGTTAACCCGTGGAACCCATCATCATCGGGAGTGACCCCGGAACCCGGAGACCAGGCCGGATCTGGTTCTGGACCAGGAGCCAGAAGCTGGTTCCTCAAAACCTGGATTTATCTGTTTATTAACAAACAAACAAAAAAAGGCCGTGGAGGATGTATGGAGAGAGACAGACGGGCAGGCAGACAGATGGAGAGACAGGCAGACAGATGGAGAGACAGGCAGACGGGCAGGCAGGCAGACAGATGGAGAGGCAGGCAGAAAGATGGAGAGACAGGCAGACATACAGGCAGGCAGACAGATGGAGAGACAGGCAGACGGGCAGGCAGGCAGACAGATGGAGAGACAGGCAGACGGGGAGGCAGGCAGACAGATGGAGAGACAGGCAGAAAGATGGAGAGACAGGCAGACATACAGGCAGGCAGACAGATGGAGAGGCAGGCAGACAGATGGAGAGACAGGCAGACAGATGGAGAGACAGGCAGGCAGACAGATGGAGAGACAGGCAGGCAGACAGATGGAGAGACAGGCAGAAAGATGGAGAGACTGGCAGACAGATGGAGAGGCAGGCAGACAGAGAGACAGGCAGACAGATGGAGAGACAGGCAGACAGACAGGAAAGCAGACGGATGGAGAGACAGGCAGACAGATGGAGAGACAGGCAGAAAGATGGAGAGACAGGCAGACAGATGGAGAGACAGGCAGACAGACAGGAGGGCAGACAGATGGAGAGACAGGCAGACAGATGGAGAGACAGTCGGAGAGATGGAGATACGTTCATGCTTCCTTCACTTTTCCACACCTTTCCAAGATCTTCCAATCTGACTCACACAGACAGACAGCTGTTGTGCATTTGTATGTGTTTCTGTGTTTCTGTGTGTGTGTGTGTGTGTGTGTGTCTGTGTGTGTGTGTAAGTGTGTTTGTGTGTGTGTTTGTGCATTTGTGTGCGTGTGTCCTCTGCTCGTCTCAGACTCTGAACGTCTTCAAACTGCCGCGAGCTAACGGGACGTCTGGGATAAAAGGAGGCCGGGGTTCGTTCGCAGATGTCGGTGTCGGCGCGGACTCCGCCTCGATGTGTCAGACGGGTTCGTCACTGTACGCGAGCCGCCACCGCCTCTTCCTCCTCATCCTCCTCCTCGTCCTCCTCCAGGAGGACAGAGTCACCAGCCTGAATATGTCTTTCATCTCCATGTTGTAAGCAAATGAGGCGACCGCAGGGGTCAGGGGTCGGGCGATGAACTCATTGTTAAATGCCACTTGGCGCATGACATCAGTACGGTGTAGGACCAACACACACACACACACACACACAAAAAAAAAAGAGAAAACACACAGGAAATTTGCAACGCCTATTTCCTGATGTAATGGTGCTGACTACATGTGGTGACGACGCTTTAATTACTCACAGCATCACACGCCCACACACACACGCACACACACACACACACAAACTTGTTCTAAAACTCTAAAACTCGTTTTTTTTCCCCTCAAAGATAAATGCCGTCGCGTCCTCTCGGCGTATCATATGCGAAGAGCACCGAGTCCGTGGAACCGAAAAAGGACTCGGATGGAAACGAGAGGCAGATGTGAAAGGCCGAGGCAGAGAAGCAGCAGCAGCAGGAAAGTTACTCAACACGCGAGAGGCTTTCACTTTACTGCGAAACCACAGGCACTTTAATCCACACACACACGCACACGCACACAAAGACACACACAGTGCATCAAAGGCAGCAATCGGCCATCAGCCTCAGACTAAAAGCAGCTGTCAGCTGATTCACTGCTATTTGCTGCATTCACGAATTCATACGAGCTCACGTGTTAATTCAAATCTGTCCTGATGTACGACCGATTGTTTTCTTTATTAAATTCAACACATTTCTATCACAGCTCGATCGACATCGGATCAACGGCCAGTCTCCGGCTGCTATCGCCATGTGTCACGCTTTTTCCATGTAAATGCAAATTGTGTGACGTGTTCACTTCTGCAAAAAAAACAAAAAAAACAACCCGCTTCCAAGTAAACAGCTGCAGAAAGAAAACAATAAAACAAAAAACGATTACACCAAAACCACAAAGTCATTAGAACCGGTTTCTACTTCCGTCGTCACCGTGATTCCATTTGCTCTGTCTTGTTGGAAACATCTTAAAATGAGCATATATTGAAATCATATTTAGGGATATTTACTGAAAACAAAATTATATAAAGTGTCTTTTTTATTCTAAATAATTAATATCTATATGGAATTTGATGATTTTTGTTTGTTCTGTTTTTTGTTACGCTCCTCAACCAAATTGACTGACTTTTTATAGCCTTTTCAATAACATGTGGACGCATTTTTTTTTTTTTTTTTACCTTTTTCACTGTCATACTGGTCAGAAAAAATGACAGGAACCTTTCAAGGCTTTTTAAAAGTAACTTGATTCAGTGCTTTTTGAGACTTTTCACGACCTGCAGATCCCCTGTGTTACAACAACCCACAACTTCCACGACAGCTGAAGCTGTGGGTTTAGTATTTCTGTGTGACAACATTTGGTTTTCTAGTGTAAAAGTAAGAGGAACTCGCATCGGTGGTGGTGGCGGCCATGGCTCTCAGACCACAATAAATACGAGAATAAACAAACAAACAAAAGAAAATCCCACCGCCTCTCAACAGTCAGCGGATAATCCAGAGAAATTAAAGAAGAAAAGAAGATGACAGAAGCGATGTGTGAAAAAAAAAGACCAGAGATTAGACTGAAAGCTTTTCTGTTGATTATACAACGGCTCTCTCATGTCATTAGGCAAAAGGATGGAAAAGGTAGCTGTGGATCTGTGTTCGCTCGCCGCGGAGGCCCCCGGGGGCCCCTGAGTCCACCACGACCTCTACATTAAAAAAAAAAAAAAGTCACTGCGCCCCTTACCTTCGCTGGAGGATCCCAACAGGTCGATAACGACGTACACCTTCCCCTCCGGCTCCAGGTCGATCTGCAGACGGGTAGGTGGCGGGGGAAAGGGTTGGGGGGGGGGACAAGTAGAGAGTTAAGACACGAATCTGAGCGAATTAAAAGATCAGGTTTTGTTGTTTGCGATTGGTCTTCGCAGCTTTATCCCTTTGTAGCCGCTGCTGCCGCAGGGCTACGGCCTCGGCCTGCGCTCCTTTGCACTTTAGCCGAAAAGGTGCAGGCGAAAAACAGGCAGACTTCGCGTACAGGCGACCGCCACTGGTTCCTACCGACGCCGGAGAAAACGTTGGATCTCAGTTTGATTTATGGAAGCTTGTGAGCACCAGATATAAGGAGACGCTCCGAGAAGCGTAAAGTCACACCGAGTCTAAAAATACATCCAGCGCGGCGGCTGTTTCAGATCCGGGCGGCTTATGACTTATGACCGACACGGAGTCGGGGCAAATCGCAGAAATCAGGCCCCCCTGGGGGCATTAATGCCTTTCAACTGGCACATTATCCGTTTGTCATGTGACGTCTCAACCCTCCGTGCTCACACCCCCCCCCCCCCTTCGGCTCACTATGCAGAAAGCTCCAGGATTCATGTTCTAGATTTTTTTTGGTTTTTTATTTAGAACGAACACAGACGCTGGGACGAGAACGGCCCGGGGCCCCACCGCTCCTCTCCGGGATCATTGGGACCCTCAGGGCCCCGCCGCTCCTCTCCAGGGTCCCCGGGGACCCTCAGGCTCCCAATTTCTCTTCCCGGGTCTTCGGTGTCCGATTTCGAGGCGGCGTTACCAAGCAACCGTACTTTTGAGTTTTTAGGTGTGAATGAAGCTCCCCAGTAAAGCGACGAGCCCTGAGCAACATGCGGTCGAATCTCAGGACATTATTTCCTGTGTATGTTTCTTTTAAAGCCTTTTAAACTGCGCAAGGCGACGTTGACCTCTACAAAGCAAAGTATTCAGCGGCGATTAAATTTCAGAATGCGGTTTCCCCGGCAGCTCAAATCATTACGGCGACGATTTTCCCCCATATGATTGAATTATCTTATGTGTGGCTCTGGATGATATGGAAAAAAAAAAGAGAATAAAACCCCCAAAAACCAGGCGTCCGCCCACAAGTTGCCAACCTCTGGGAGACGGCGCCAATGGTGACATCCTGTTTGGCCAAAAAGTTTCACGGTTTCGCTTGCGACAGATTCGCGGTGTGGTAACACGTTCAAGGCGGTGGGGGGCTGAGTTAAAGCACGACAGAGGTTGACACATTTCCTGTCGAGCACCCACACATCATACATGTATAGACAGCTCACCACGCACACACGCTCTCTCTCACACACACACACACACACACACACACACTGAGGTCTGTCTGTACTGAGGCCAAATCGAGAGAGAGAGAGTGAAGACGACTGCTGCTTGCACATGTATTTAAGTATAAACGAAAGTGTGTGTGTGTGTGTGTATCAGTGTGTGAACACGATTGATTGCATTCGAGCGATTGGTGGTGGTGGTGGTGGGGGGGGGGGGGGGTTGCACGCACGCACGCACACACGCTGAGTGAAGTGAAGACTTGCTGCGACGAACGTGAAGAGACGTGGGTTCAGTAAAGTAAACTAAGAGATGGAAAGCAGAGGGAGACAGAATGGGGGGGGCTGGCTCCTTCTAATGCATAAGTGTAAGGGTGTGTTCATACCCAGTGTTTGCTTGTTCCGGGAAAGGCGTGGGGTTTTTTTTGGGGGGGGGGCTTTGATGGATTTCCATCATCAGTACAATCAGTGCATCAAGAGTGTTTTTAAGGTTTAACAAGATAATTATTCTCATCCATCCGCATTTTCTAGGAGGAGGAGGAGGAGAGGAAGGAAGGAAGTCGTTGGGCTGATGGATATATGAGTGGCATAATATAACATGGTGGGGGGGGGGGGGTAGTGTGTGTGTGTGTTTGTGTTGGGGGGCTTTTGTTGCCAGAAGCAAATAAATCATAAATGACTCGAACGCTGTCAGGAATTTTTTTTAATTTTTATTTTTATATTTTTTGGGGCGTTTTCCGGCATCAATCAAAGGGACGGCGTCTCACTGAACTGGATGTAGATGGAACCGTGGCAACTGTGCCGCGGAGCGTTTCTCGTTTTAGCGGCATTGGGCCGAACCGAACTCCGGCTGAGTAAAAAACCGACAGCCGGGTTTATGGGTGGAGGAGGTGGAGTGAGCTGCAGCTCATTGTTTTTCGGGTTGTATATAAAATTTAAATTAAACAAAAGGGTTGTTTCGAATTTTTCAATATATCTATTATTGCTTGGGGGACAAAAAATGATGAAAAAAACTTTTTAATTGTTTGAAATTGATCTATTTCTTTCCAAATATCTGAGAATTATCCAGTGAGAATATATCATTGACACTGGTATTTCCACTTCTTGTTTTGGCTGAAGCTAAGTTCTGAGATGATTATTATTTTCATCACCAAAATCTGTGAATTGATTTTCTATTATTTGATCCTTTGTTTAATCCTTAAAAATGTCCAAGCCGATGCCTTCAAATGTCTTATTTTCAGGTTGCAATGGTATGAAAGAGAAAGCGTTGGCCAAAGATTTAA